>JAUTXW010000289.1:1752500-1828673 GCA_030620095.1 Kuschelorhynchus macadamiae | reverse complement strand
TTCAAGATGTGTTTGTTTTTCGCAAGACAAAATTATTTGCCTAGCAGTGAGTACACCCTTATGTTTTTTTTTTAATTTCTTTTATAAATAATGTGCATAAAAGCTAAAAAATATTTCTTCCTTTCATATTGTAGCACCGAAGAAGGTAACAAAGATTGATGGTCAAAAGCTCGGCGTAGCTATCATATACCCCAAGAAAATTTTTTTTTTTCGTTGTTTAACAAATCGGTGAAGACTAACTGACCAAACACCTGTTTACTTAAATATATAAATATATATATATATATATATATATATATATATATATATATATATATATATATATATATATATATGTAAAACTAGTTCAGACTCTTCCTTATAAAAAAAAGTTTAGGTTTTGGCAGAAACGGATATATATATATATATATATATATATATATATATATATATATATATATATATATATATATATATATATATATATATATATATATATATATATATATATATATATATATATATATATGTAAAACTAGTTCAGACTCTTCCTAATAAAAAAAAGTTTAGGTTTTGGCAGAAACGGAAAATTTAAGCGAAACATAATATAGGATTTATTTAAATGGTTTTGGCTTGAAACATGCACGATACATATTGTCTACTAGAAACTACGTTATGTTCAGGTCTCTAAACAAGATAAGATAAGAGAGTTTTTTTGTTTACTTACTTGTTCAACTAGTAAAGAAAATGTTAACTCATTTTTAGTCATATTCGACATGGTTGGTTCTTGTGGTATGACATTTCCTTCAACTATTATACCTTTGGGAGTTCTTAACATGACATCCCATACTTCGTTATAAAATGTGTGAGGTACCCTACACAAACATCCTTCAAGTTGTCGTTTCTGAAGGGGAGTTAACCTACAACAGGAACAAAAGTATAATATAGTATATTTTTGGATTAATACATTGAATGATATATAACGAAATATAACCTACTGAGTATTATCTTGAGATCCCCATTCCTTTATGGATAAGATTTTATATACAAGAAGCCTAATTTCATAAGGACTGTGATTATCTAACTTCTTCTTGCTACCAATTATGCCTAAATAGTATTTCATTGCTTCAAGTACCCATCCAACTCGGATTTTAAGGATACCTTAAAAAATAAAGTTGCCGATACAACATGGTTGAACAACAAAGTATAATAAAACTCTATAGATTATGGAAAAAATGATTCTTACGTTTTGCTCAGTAGGGTGGCTGCTGAAACATCTATATAAAATTAGACAAATAAACTAAGGATACGTAAATATATAAAATAAATCATACCATATCCATGAAAATCTAAGAATAGAAATGAATACAAATTAAATGACATATAATGTATCAACTTCAGGAATAACAAAATATAGGTTCACTAAGAATATTTACCTCTAAATAATTCGGGATTGGTAGAAATCAATCTTCCACAGTACAAAGTGACTTCCTGTTGCAAAACGGCCTGTATTACATCATAGGGTTGTATTGTGCTATAGACTACAGATTGAATTTCTGATGGGGTCATTGGTTTATCAAAAACAGTCTCTTTTTGGCCGATAACTCCTACGGTAAGCTAAAATATATTTTGTAGTTATGTAGAGTGTGTTTTACGTAAGCAGAGTTTTTCTCTTTCCCATATAACAGCCCAAATATTATAGTACTTTAATCCATTGAGAGACAAAGAATGTAGAAAGCACTGGCTTTAATGAAGCAAGAGAAAGTTTGTTGATACTTGTTAAATTTTAAGACTAGCAATTAGAAGTATTTTAAATAATTAACATTAAGAGAAGTAGAAATTTAATAAAAAAAAACTATTAAATCAATTTTGAAGCCGACCTCATGGTACATCCAACAAGAGGTCAAGTAGCCAATAAGAAATTGAGTTCGGGTTGATAGGTAGTAATTTAAGAAATCATAGTTCTTGGGATTAGACCGTGTCAAATTGGAATTACTATATATATATATATATATATATATATATATATATATATATATATATATATATACGGATAGTAATTCCAAATCCCAAAGCCGTGAAAGCTTCCGTTCTATGTTAGGTAGTAATTTAGGTTGTCATCATCATCAGCATCGGTTTTAAGATAATCTATGTCGCCATCCGATCAAGAACGGATTACTCATTAGACGTAGTAGGCATTGGTCTGGGAGCCTTTCAAATTATTAAGGCGGTCGAATGTTTTAGACAGACTGTCCGACTTTCTTGAGTCTGCATGCGATACACCGCGGTTTGGTTCTGTAGTTAGACAGAGATATTTTTGAACTGAATGATGGATACGCCATAGTTACAATGGAACGAGTACTTTTCGGATCAATTCGCCAATTCTGACGTCAAAAAAGATGGTTGATCGATTACATGCATATTGCACATTATTACAGCAAATTTTGAGTATATATTATATAGTTCTTGATATACACCAAATTCCCTATTTGCTTAATTGTATTTAAGCGGATAAGATGCCAATTATTATAAAATGTAAAAATCATGACATTAATCGGTGTCACTAGATGTCAATAAATTACAGTGATTTTTACTATTTCCTTTTGACTTTGCTCTACTGAACCCTGGGCAAAAATCGCAATCTACAAGTACATGAAATAGAATACACCTGCAAATTGTAACTAGAAAAATTTTAGTCATTTATTTACTGACTTAGTGTATTTCCATATTTGGTCTTATTCATATCTTTGATCTTGTTTTAGGTTTTAGAAACTGACAGGTTTGATCAATAGGTTTATGTTTCTTTTATTGCTACTTAGTAATTTTAGTTGGCATCCTTACTGTGTGTATTTAAGTCCTAACTAGTAGTAGTACGAGGTTTCTAAACACTAAAATGCTGAAAATAAAATAATATTATAAAAAAACATTTTAAATCGAAAGCTGTTATTAAAATTCACCAAAAATTTGTTTGCTACACGCTTTTATTGGAATTGTTAGTGTTGTAAAACGCGGAGCGGCACTATGCTGAATGTCAATGTAAGAAAATCTTGTCGTGCCTTGTTCAAAAAATAATCAGTGTTGTTGACTGTTCCTTCTATTTATATTTTAAATTGTTTACTATATGTTTTAAAAACAAGGTCTAAGTTTAGGTGTAGAAAAGATATTTCATTGAATAGTGTATATAATTTAAGATTTGACAACATATTGGAGATTTCTCTGTAAATCTATTTAATAAACTGCCAAGATATTTAAGAGATATTTTTTTAATTTAATTTGTTTACTGAAATACAGTTTCTATAGTGTCATTTAATTTCATGGGTTCAACTTTTAAGTTTGGAATGACCAGTCTCAATCCTGTTCAGATTTAGGTTAGTTTTTTTTAATGTTTTAATTGAGTTTATTATTATTATTGATTGTAAAATACTTCATATTTATTTTAACATTTATATTCTTGACTATATGCCACTGCTTTGTGGTCTTATCGAAATAAAGACTGTTTCCTATTCTATTTTTAGTCAACGTATGTATTTAGGCCTACACTGTAAAAAATGCCTCGGCCTGTAAAGATTTTTAATATAAACTTGTCATTTAAAAAGTTTAGTTAATTAATAGTTCAGAACCCAAGTTAATCTGTAGGGCCCGTCCCAAGAGAAGATCATTTATCTCTTACTCTCTCCTTCACTATTATAGCACTAGCACTAAATGGTCTTCGATACCAACGCGCTTCCCCTAAACCAACCAACCAACTAACCAACATTTAAGGTTAGGTGAAATGTGAAATTCGAAAAACTCGTCTTAATAAAATGTGTTCATATATTGAGAAATAAGGGAATGTTCTTTTTATTTTCCTGCGTTATAAAGAAATAATAATCAGGTAATATGAAGTACTTTACACGTGTTCCATAAAGCACAAATTTTTGTTAAGAATATTTCCTGATAAATGACAAAATAAAACTCATTATGCCTCAAAATTTTTTGACCACCAGTTATAGAAAAGTATATACATTAAACTTTAAACAGCATTATTCTAATTAAAAAAATAACTTCAAAGATTAAATTAGGCAATCCAAATCAGTACGTAAGTTACAGGACACGACGGACAGTCACAAAACATTTCTAACGTAAAAGTGTTAAGTATGTATTTTCGTCCATTAAACTGATTTTATATGAAGGGTTTTACGTTTGTGACTGACATCTTTATGTCATCAGAGAGCAGAGGGGGGGGGGGATTGTTGGATTAACTAATTATTCTGCTAACCTGTTTTCCATGTACTAATACGGCAGTAATAAATGGACTTATGGAATCGACTGTATGATGCAGTAAGCTGCTGACATATCTTACAGCTGCCCAGTGTCTCAAACAGCCCGCCTGGTGATAAAGACCTAAAATTGTGTTTAAACTCAGGTAATCTTATAACATTAAATAAATAAGTATTACAATATACCTAGTAAACAATCCTCAATAGTACGGTCTCCGATCTTAAAATGTTTTCCTTCACGTTTTAACAAAAATCCGTACAGTTGTGCTTTGGCATACAGACTTTCTTGATTTTTAAGGGACTCTATTATTTCGTTGGTCGTCTTCGCTTTATATTCCTACAAAGAGGTTTAATTTATTTATTATTATATAAATATTCAAAGCAAAAGGAATCCTATATTTTTGCTTATCTACCATTTTGTACTTATACAAATATACCCACATATCCCTTATTTGGCAAATAACGAACAATTAAGGCTGAGAGACTAAGTACTGGCTACTACAGATGCTGAAGCTCTGAAGTTCAAGCATCCAATAAAAAAAATATTTGGGCGCAGAGTTATAGAGTGCTTCGAGGTAATTTATCATATGACAAATGTGGCTTGTTATACACTACATTTTATTGATTATATGTAAAAAAAGAAGACAAACAATAAAGTACTGTGTTTTGGCTGTAAGTTATAAGCAGACAAAAAGTGCAATGTAAGCTGTCATATAGTTACACTGACTACCATGTCTTTTTTTTGCAAAATTTTTTCTTTGAACTCCAATTAAGACTTACAATTAGTTCTTCTAAAAGAGCTTTTATTGTTGTCTTCTTTTGCTATAATGTATTGTTATGTGTGTTAATGAGTTTTTATAGATGTGACGTTAACAAATTTTAAATGTTCACTGTTTTGTCTCATCATGATCCTCCTTTGGATTTGCTGTGCTCACCTGACTAAGTGGCACTGATGATGGCGAAAGCCGAAAGCGCTCTGCTACGTTTCTAATTAAATAAAAAAATTACACGAAATTCAAGCGTGTCTACATTCCTACATAGTCTGATATGTTTACTTTCATGATCCATTTGCAAAAACATGTACTGCTCCTTTTGCATAGGTCACTTCACTCAGATAAATACCCAGAGTATTAGCTCTGATTCGCATTAGCGTACTACGTATTGTTCCGATTACGTTTGAACACGAAATCCTTTCCTCTAAGTGAAAGATTTGTCGGTTCTTTGGTTACCAGACGACAGTTAATGATCGACATTATGATAGCAGCGTAAATCCATATGAGTCCTTTAGGTCTTATTCCCCACGTCTTTCCTATAGCTCTTAGGCACTACTAATGCCCAAGTTAACTAGACATAGAAGGATTCACTTAAGTATTTCAACTGCATTGCGAAGAGTTCAGTATTTAAGTAAATAGATGTGCTGAATAAATCTATCTATCTATTGTCATGGATCTACACGATCACATGAAAGGCAGTGACACCGGATATGCCTATGGTGTACTGTTGGTTAGAACATGGCTGCGTGTTAGTTGCTATTATATCCTTTAAATATCGCTCACATAACTTCTTTGGCGATTTAAGTAGGACGAAAGTTTAACCTAATGTGTTGATATCTTTAGGAATGGTGTAATCCGTTTTACCAGTTTCTAGTATCAATAAAAAATTTCCCTCTCTCCAAAACCTAAAAACACACTGATGTGTAAGGCCTGCTTTTAATATTCCGATTTGGGGCGTTAGTAAACCTGCAATATACCACTGCATGGCTGTCAATGGTTACGGTGAACCGGCTAAGATTTGACATGATTAACCGAGCATTTTGAATGCAATCAGTTAACTGGTCTTACCGGTTAATGAAAGTTTTTGCTTGATATCGCCTAATGGGTATTTCAGCATTGTGTTTCTGTGAATTAGCGATTTCGAAATGGTTACAAGGTAAATTTTTGATAAGAAATTTTATTATTCTGATGATTATTTAAGTAAACAAATATTTTTGTATGGGCTTATTGTTATATTGAAGTAATATAAAAAGAGTAATTGACTAATAATTAACCTCAGTTGGGGATGTATCATAAGGAAATACTTTTTGGGGTTGAGCACGTAGGTATTTAAGAAAATGAAGTTTCGTTTTTCAAATACTATAAGATGTAACTAATAAGGTAAAAACATTTTTGTGATACAACGTATTTATATTATTTATTTATTATGGATTAACCTCAATTTACAATAATATTTAAAGAAATATAATAATATTAATTTAGATTTAATGTACATCCACCTAACATCACAGTAGATAAATATATCAAAGTTAATCAAATTTATTATAGTTGTTCTGCATTTCTATCAATGAACTATGCAAGTCGTAATTTGATTTGTGCTACACCATATAAAATAAATTATTTGATGTAGTTCTATAGACTGTGTAAAAATTCATTTGTCCAAGAAAGTAACTGCAACTAAATAAACAACAGTGACCAGCCTACACCCTTCCTTTTTTTCCAACGAAGATAAGTTACGTGTTGACAAAACTATTATTATAATTTGTATGTCCAAACACTGAGGGAATCTTTAACTTAAAAGCGCAAACATTTTCTCTGGACGCTCTAAAGTTCATGTATATGAGTCATATAAATAAAAAAATGTATACTTTATTTATCCGGGATTTGCCAATTTTTTAATTTCAACTTTATTCATTCTGCATTCCTTGATTGTGTTAACGTCAATAATTTTTACAGTTATAATTTTTAAACCTTCTTTCTTCTAAACACTTAATTTGTCACAAATTCTACCTAGTGTAATTATTAGAAAAAGTAATATTTTGTGTTTTCATTTGAATTAAAATATATATCTGAATGTTAAGTACTAATTACTCGATACCTAAAAGTATCGATACTTTTTAATACAGTAGCGTATAATTCCGTTTTAAAGTTCTGTGCTATGGATGTTGTACAGCTTAGCAGCCTGATTTTCTTACAGTTAGCTATAAAAGATGTCTTTGTCTCTTAAAGTTCTTCAGATAGTTTCTGTATAAATACCAATTTGATATTTATTTGCTCATTTTTGTAGTGTTTAACGATTTCCTTAAGATCAGTTCGCTCTCTGTATTACCATGGTATAGGTTGTTCAATTTTTTTTTACCCCACAAGACCCAACTGTCGAACAGCACCCGACAAATCGACGTCCGCCACTTCTAGGTATAGTGATTGCTAAGGGATACAAACACTTACAAATTAAGGAGTGAAGGGAAGTACTTCTTTTGAAAAGAGGTTTCATGATTGTGAAAATAGAGCATAAATAAATAAAATGGGAATTCCCTGAATCTCTGTAGTTGCTTGGAGGTCAAAGTCCATGTCTCCTAACACGGATAATGAAGGCGGATTCCATTTACTAAAATCTTACAACCACAACAAAAAAAAAATACCTATTTCTAAAACAGAGCTGATAACTTTAGCCCTCATTGGATATGTTAAAAAGTCTTGAACTCGACCGGCAGTAATATTACTATATTTCTTAATTTCTGAAAATCACTGAAACTTACCGAAAAATCCTTCAATTCATCGTTATAATGTAATACCCTAGGTACATCTGTCAAACTTTGGTAACCAATGTAATCATGTTCGAGCTGTTGGAAATGAGTAAAATTTTCGGTAGTATCTTCCAATGAGTTCATAAAATCTAAATGTTCTGAAAAATGAAATATCTAATATCACTCAAATGCATGCGTACTAAAAATTACTTTAATTTCATGATCTTGATTTTTGAATTAAGATCTGTTTAGTGGAACTACTTGAGCTTTTCAGAAGAATTGAAGAAACAATCTCCTTATAAAAAATGCGTATACTCTCGATATCCAGGAGAACCTGGATATCGAGAGTAGACGCATTCTTCAACACCACATTTCAAATGCTCCGACGTTTCTCTGCAGAGCCAAAATTTCTGAAATTTCTAAAGCATAAGAGAAGACTAGATGCTCCAAAGACTCTACAAGTTAAATTTTAGTTGCGTCTTTATCTCCCCTTCGAATTTTCGATTGACAGTTACTGAAAACTGAAATCAAAATAGGTGAATTCTTCGACCACTTTGCAGTTCCCAATCTATAACCTATCTATCTATAACCACAATCATAGTTTTGTTATAGTTTATTGCTTAAATATTATAGAAACCATGTCAACTACAAATCGGACATTGAAGAAAGGAGACATTTTCCAGCTTCGAGACGTAATATTTTCAACTCTGGCATTATTCCTGCTCCCATAAGGTTTTAACTAAAGTAGTGGAACTTCTATTTCCCGCAACATAGGTCACAACTTTGGAAATTTGACAATATCAAAGATCTACTAGTAGCCGACAAAATACCTTGCATCGGGGTAACCAATAAACTGCAAGACGTTAAGGATTTATTTGCGAGTCTCAGGCTCTTCACACATCCGGACTGCAAAGAACAATGTAATTTGTTAAAAAAATTTTTTATGTCACATACATATTGCTTTCATGTGTTAAGGTATAAAAATCGTCTGGTCATTTGATATAACTTATGAATAAATGATGTTGAGAACTTCATTATCTACATACTCCGCAGGCAACGTAAAATAAGTTTTTAGCAGTAGTTTCTCTAGTTCAGTTCTAGCCATTCAGGTGCGGATCTTTGTTTGTCGTCGATTTTTATTAATATATGGGACCTATAGAGTGCGCCTAAGAATTGAGAGGGCAAATTACGATTTCCAATTAATGCAATGCTTTTTTATAAACAACATTGCAACCACTGGGGACTCTCCGAGGGGCGTACCGCCCCTGTCGCCATATCCCAACTAAATCGCTGCACAGCCAAACTTATACATCCAAATATTTGGATAAAATTCAAATTTCAATATTTTTAATAAGCATTAAGATATTGAGTTGCGGTTGCCGGCATTGTCTAGTATTAGGTATAGAGTTTATGGCATAAAGACCGTAAATGTAGTGTTCTACAACAAATTTGTGTTACGTAAAATGTTCTTACTCGGTAACTGTTACAAAATACACATAAATACCAAAAAAAAAAATTAAAAAATTTCCTTTACCTAGAACTTTCCCGTTATAAATCTTTTTATTAGAAATATTGAATTGGAACCCAATTTAGTTCCGCACGTAGTCACTTAATAACATATATATATATTGTCTTTTCAAACATTTTTATTGGGCGCCATTTTGTTCCATCATATTGGATTCGTACCAATAATTTACTAGTTTCTATCTGTGTCACACTTGGTTTTTGCGCATAATTTAAAGTAAATTGAATAAATAGTTTTTACACTGATTTTAGTCCGATTTTTTAAATATTTTATTAGGCCGCCATTTTGTTTTGCCATCTTGGCTTCATACCAAAATATTTCTATATAACATTTGATTTTTGTACAAAACTTGAGGTAAATTGGTTAACTAGTTTTTTAATAATACATTTTTTAACATTTTACTAAGCCGCCATATCGGATTTTTATCAAAATATTACTAGGTCATTTTCGTATGACTAATAATTTTTGACCATAATTTGAAGTCAATCGAATAAGTAGTTTTTAGCTATGCCGCGAACTGACAGACAAACAGACAGGCCGAAAGATTGGCCGACGGATTGAGAGCGGCCTCCATTTTGTTCCGCCATCTTGAATTCGTATCACAATTTTACCAGTTCATCTTTACAACACCCTAAATTCTTGCACACATTTTGAAATCAATCTGATAAGTTGTTTTTACTTTTTTATATTTTATTACGCCGCCATTTTGTTCCGCCATTTTATATTCATACCAAAAATTATTATCCCTATATGATCCTTAATATTTGATCAACATTTGAAGACAATCTGGTAAGTATTTTTTTAGCTATGCCGACGGAACTGAGATAATATGTTTTTCAGCATCTAAGGACCCCTTTTACGAGGGAAGTAAAAACAGTTTTCAGCGATTTTTTAAATCTCTTTCGGTTCATGACATACAGGGTGTTTTCAACAAATTGTAAATTTTTCTGAACATGTTTCTATCACCTTCTTTACTTTACTTATCATCAAGAGTAATGCCTCTAAATATTTTAACATGACTATTGCACATAAAGGCTTGTTAAGAGTTGAGCATAACTATTAAATTTAAAAAATCTGTTTTACTTATTTTTATTTTTAAACCAAATCTCATGTTACGTCAAATGCTGTTCTGCGGGTGATTTGATTATGTAATGACTTTATCTACGTTATTGATTAATCAGTTAATATTATTGATTAGTACGTAAAGATAATTTCACAGCTGGTCAGATGTCTTTATACTCATTAACCCAATATAATTTATAATAAAGACGAATTGAGAACATGGCTTTTCACTACTTATTTAAGACATTAGGTGTCTTGAAAATAATGGACGATTTCATTGAAGCAAAAAGTACACCTCTTTCATTTTGATTTAGTTACCCAAAGACATTTATCTAAAAATAACCAAAAACCATACTTACCAACACATGAACTAGATATGAGATTTTGTAGTCTTCCAATCCTAACTTTAACATTATCACAGTAGCCCTTTTTAAGCATAGCTAAAAGATCGAGCATTTTTTTAAACTGAGGATCCCTCATGTGCTCTTCTTTTATTAAAAGACAAACGGTTGGTCTCCCTGACAAACGCCAATATCTGAAAAATTTTAATTTAAATTTTAAAATAAATTAATAAGCAATTGATCGTGTTTGATAAAACATTTCCAATACATTAGTACTATTATATGATTTACTGTGTGGATAACTTACATCACATCACATGATTCTAAAAATATTACACTCGTCTCTAACCGGAAGTAAATTGTACTCCTTAATATCTCTGTCACTGTTCGACCAGTCGTTGAGGGGATGGGGGTGGTTTTACCCACTTTAACAAGTATCAATACTCTGTTTTTCTTTAGTCGGACCAAGTTAAAATCTCGACTTGTAAGACATTTTCATCTGAGCAAATAACACGATACCTTATATTTAAAATAAAATGTTTGCCAAAAAAATTAAAATTCGTTGCATTTCAATTTTTGGTGGCCTTAGTTCTAAAAAAATATACACTCCCCTTGATTGTAATATGATACTACTACATAAGCCTGTCCTCGACAGGCACTACGCCTTTGTGTTTAACTAAGACTGAATTTGTAATTATTAAAGGGGGTCTGTTATTTCCCAGTACACTCTAATCTTGCCTAAAATATGTCTCTGAGTTTTTGGGCATTTAACATTGATTATTACAGAAACTTAATACCTACCTGTCGATGGTTATATTTCATCCGAAATAACAGCCACATCCCGTTTCCCATAATGCGGATGACGTTATAAATGTTTCGTTTGATACACAGGCATCGTGACTGTGAATCGTTATAGGATAGTTATCCCAACAAACAATTAAAGTCCAAGATACTATTAGAGAGGTCGGATTTACTTAGTTAAGTCGAAATTCGTCTATTTTTATCTAATATATTTACCTCAAAGAAATAAATACCTATAAGTATGTAAAGTAAGGCAAAAAATAAATTATACCTATTTAAATTTTTGGAAATGCATTAAATTTTTAGTCAAAGGAGCAGTTCTAAATTACTAAATATTTTTTTAAAAATAGACTTTAAAGCCAAGCCCAAATTAGATTAATATCTCGGGTCAGATTTAGATAATTTTTACCTTAAAATATTCCTTCAAAGTCCAAAAATCTTAAAGGTAAATTCTCTAAGTCAAAACTTCGAAATTTAGACCAAAATGCGCCTTCAAAGTCAAGTATATATTTGAGCATACGTAAGATTTCGAATTACTTAATTTTTACTTATGTCGACTTATAAGAAAAAATCTTTATAGGTTTGTTTTATTCTTAACAAGACTTTCTTAAAGCGGCTTTTAAGTAAAAAAAACACGATTATTAATTATTAAGATTTTTTAACCTCTAAGGTAAAAAATAAATTGGTCGAGTGGGACCCGTTGTGTTGTGTCGTCGTGTGTTTTAGTCATCCGGTCTTCAGTGTTCGTTAAAATTAGTGTCCCTTCTCGGATAATTTGTACAATATCTATCTAGTAGTTTAATAATGTCAACAAGTAAAAGTGTAAACACATTTAAATATCATTTAACAAGCAGCTATCATCGAAATTTGCAAAAGTTAAGGCAAAACAATCGAATACAGGGTCAATCTCAACAAGGTCTGCCTGAACCTATATTGGAACCGGGCTTACAATCTTCGGTCTCTGATTGTGTATTGGCAGAATTCTGAGCAAGAGGAAGATATCGACTTAATTTCGAATAATGTCGAAGAAAACATAATTTTCAGCTTTCTTTAATAGTAGATCTCAGACTTGGGCTATATCTCACAAGATACCTCTAAAGGCAGCGAACTAAAATAACGTTTTCCTTTTTGGTCGACAATTCTTCCTACTTTAGCCTTGACCAATAAGAAAAAAAATCCTAAATAGGAAATTGTTTCTTATTAGCCCAATTTAAATTAGGCTATACAAGTGAATAATATAACTCGAAAACGAAAGGGTAATCGACTTTGAAGAAACTTCTATTTCTGCACCATATTTTATGGAATATTTTTAGGTGGTGGAATTTGGATTAAATTTGTCTACTTTGTTATCAAGCTGATAAATATCAAAATGTATGTTTCAAAGTAATAAATAGTATGAGCATAATATAATACTCGTAATAAAAAATTAATATACGATTTTTCTTTGAAAGTCAAGTTGCATTTCATTTTCTTTAAAGGTAATTATTTGTGAAGCCCGTCTGTTTTTTTATTAACAAACATAAATTTTCTGATCAAAATTAAATGCGCACATTGTTTTTAGCATCCGGGATGCGAAAAAGCAGTCGAACCGCCATTACGAATTAGACAAGACAGACATAAAACGTTTCATCATGATCAATCTATATTCTTTCTTGACGTTCCTATATATGTATGAGTATATCGCTCAACACGAATATAATAATAATAATAATGATAATGGTCTTTTATTAATTAATTATCAATTACTAGCTGTTCTTACATATAACCTAACTGTAAATGAAATTATTAAATCCCTTTACTACAATGATAACTGTATTTTTCTTTTCTAATGAAATGTGTAATATACCTGGATAAATTTGTCATTATTAGGAGGTTTAATAAATAAAACAAGAAAAGGTAATACATTATTTTATGTCAGAAAGCAAAGGAGAGGACAGAGAAAATATAAAAAAATAATAAATGGTATACTAGAGCGGAGTAAGTAATATAATCAACTAAGTACTCAAATATTTAGACAAATAATTCTTTTTAACACCTCGCTTGAAAGGCAGAATAGAATAGTTATTAAGACAGGGTATTACACTATTGTATAATTTAACGGAAACATAAGAAAAACTACGCTGAAATATCGCTGTTCTAAATTTAGGGATAGAAAGCATATCTCTAGACCTAACAGAAACAGCGTGTAAGTTTGATCTGTAGCAAAGTTTTTGGCGTAAATAGAATGGATTATTTGTAAGCAATAATCGGTGAGTAAAAGTTAATAAATGAATATCCCATATTTTAGCCACATTGTAGCTACTCCAAAATTTTTAAGTTTGGGGAAATTGGATCATATCTCCCTAATTCAAACACAAACCTGCCACATACGCGTTGCACTCTCTGAATCCGATTCCATAATAAAATATTGGAAATATGGTGTACTTGCACAACATTTTCTTAAGTTTTGTGGCAACTGAATGTCTCCCACATTTGTCTGCCAAAGTTAAAATTTGCGCATATCACACTGTATATATTTGTTTTTCTTTTCATTGTTTAACATACTGTACATATTTATTTTATTTTACATTTACTTTTTTAATCTAGGCTAATTATCTATTGCTATTGAGAAATGTAACAATTTGTAGGTACTTAGTTTTCTGTACATAATTGTGGGAATTTCCATCGGCATTTAGAGTCTAATTTAGTTTTAAGGTTCTTTTATGCTATCCGTTAATTTTTATTTTTACAACACTTCTTTGTACGATTTTAAAATATGTTGTTGCGCGTTCGATAGTAGGAACCATCACCGATAGTAAACTGTTTATTGCATTTAGGGTTTATGATAGGAAAATACCGAAACCACCCTTCTTAGTAAAGCTTTCTCCAAATTCCCATTTTACTATCTGTAATGAATGTTTTTATTTTGACCATGGGAAAGTTTACGAAGATAGAAAAAAACCCCTTTTGCCAACGAATAGGACCAATCAAAGCGAGGAATTTTGGCACAGGGGGTGGAACTTTATGTTTCTTGAGATTTGTATTAATATTAGAGGAAGACTCTGTTTTTGGACTTGCAAGAAGTCGGATGTGAATTATGTTGTTCTAGTTCAATAGACTTATTTTATTTCGTTTTAACAGTGTTTCAATAAACTCTCAGAGTTCATATAAAAAAGGAATGTATTGGATATATAGCTAATCAAGCACACACATGCGTTCCTAAAGTTTAAAACTAAGTACATGTCCGTTCGCATATAATATTCTAAGCATAGAGTATGATCGTCTTATCAGACCAGACACATGTTCTGTAAAACGTAGATTCGAGTCAATGATTAGGCCTAAATTTCGAGCAGATTCAGTATATGGTATCCTTTCTTTATTCACTATGAGACTAAAATTGTTTGGCAACAAGTTTACCCGATTTTTGATGTTACGAAAGAGCAAAAAGTATGACTTCTTGGCATTAAGAGTCCAATTCTGTGATTGTGAAAACTGACTTATTAAACTTAGGTCATGATTTATGAGATCTACCGCCTCATTGGCTTTTCCAGGAAGAAAACTTAAATAAATCTGAGTGTCGTCTGCGTAACCTTGAACAGAGCACGCAGTTAACCTATTAAAAAGATCAAAGGTGTAAATTAAAAATAACAAGGGGCCCAAGACAGGCACACCAGTCATAACAGATAAGGCCTCAGACGACTCATTATTAACTTTTACTCTGTTTTCTGCTAGATAAGTAACATTTAAAAAAATTTAGGGGAATCTCATTAAATCCAATATGCTTTGACTTTGCACAAAGTACATCATGATTAACTGTATCAAAGGCTTTCGAAAAGTCCAACTACACGAGTGCAGTGCTTTTCTTGGCATCTGTTGCCTTCATAATATCGTCTGTAACATTTAAAATTGCCTAAATCATGCTGTGGAACTTTCTGAAGCCAGAATGTTGTTCTGGTAATATATTATTTTGTGTAAAAAAGTCGGTTATCTGTTTGTGCACTATTTTCTTGAGAATTTTTGAGAGTATGGGTAACATGCTGATTGAGAGTAAATCAGACAAAGTGGTAGGAGAATTGGTCTTAGGAATGGGTTGTATAATAGCTTCAACCCAAGAAGTAGGAAAATATCCCGTTTCCAAGCAGCTATTAATTAAATGACAAACCTGAGGTAATATGTGTGGCATACAATAGTTTAACATCTTGAGGGATAACCTATCACAACCAGATGCATTTGATTTAACAGACTGGAGGGCTGATTCGACCTCCTGAATTGTACTTAATCTAAAATTAAATTTGTTATTGCAATGTACTGGCAGATTATTATAAAAATTTACAGTAGTTACACAATTATTTTTTTATTGATAAAAATCAGCAAAAAAATTGTTTATGTCATTTGGATTGCCAAGGTTGGTCGGTAGTTCTGTTTTATTTTCGTTTGTGATACCCAAATCCTTTTGTCAATTTCCCTTTTTGTTTTCTTAAATTTTGCAAGGGCCAAGTCTCTTTCTCTTATCATTATTTTAAGTATGTCAGTTATCCAGGGTGCCCTTGGTTTGCTAACCCTGACACACGAAAATAAGCATCAATGTTCCAGTTGTAGTATAAACTATGCCAATAAATGTGCCCCAGGACTAATAAAAAATCGTTATACCTAAACTGCTTAAAGTCGCTCACCGTGACGAATTTTTGCTTAAAGCGTGGGATATTAAAATTTATATTGCAGAAAACTAATCTGTAATCAGAAAAGTCTGTCAAGAGTACCATGATCAGTACATCTGTCCGGCAAGCTAACAAAAATAGGATCCAATAATGTTTCATATAGGGTAGTTACGCGTGTTGCTTTATCAATAACTTGCGTCATTCCATAATTATTAAGACAGATACTTAATGGATTTGTTAGATTGAATAGGTTTATATTCAAATCGCTTAGTAAAATAAGGTGATCCATAGTAGGCACAAATGTAGATAAAATGTCATCTAACTGCTCAATGTAGTCACGAACGTTCTTATCAGGCGGTCTATAAATAACTCTCAAAAAACATGTCTGCCCATGAAAAGCAAGTTCTAAAAACAAATATTCAAAGCTAGAGATTATGTCATTATTCATCCTCGTAACCTTTAATTTAAGGTTGTTTTTCAGAAAAATAGGAACCCTTCCACCCCTATAATTATCTCTCCTATCCTCCCTAAAACATTGGTAACCATCTATGTGTATTACTGCAGAACTAATCTTGTAATTTAACCAGGTTTCTGATACACACATTAAGTCAATAAAATTGTCCATCATTAACTGCTTTAAACTATCAAAGTGAGGTATAATTGACCGTAAATTTAAGTGGGCAATTTTCATTTTAATTTGGTAAGTCAAATATTATAAAAATACGAAGTAAAAAGGGGCAACCATATTCCACTAATGAAGAGCCATTGAATCAGAGAAAAGAACAATCAGTTACTAAGGAATTATCGCAACAGTGCTAATAATTACGTACAATAACTGTAAGAGAATAAATAAAGAGATATTTGCATCTAGTAGAAAGCGTTACTGTGGGGAGGCTACAACCTAGCAAAATATTAGTAGATTAATTAAAAGCTAAAAAAAATACAAGTAAAATGATACAAAACAAAATAAAGCCCTCATTTCTGGGCAAAATCTTAAAAAATGTATATATATTACTAAATATGTGTTACTAGTGCTATGCATAAAAGCAAAATTGAAAGAAAGGAAATAAAATGTTTTCATTACAAATAGAAAAATTTGGTCAGAACAAAATAAGTTATATCTTTTCCTTTCCCTTGCAAACACATAACTATTTCCCGTTGAACCGTGTATTATTGAACAATAAACAAAATAAGAATATATAATCTACACTCAAACATATGTGTGTTCTTGTCATTATTGGCATTAAGCAAAACAAAAATTAAGCAGATAGGCACTCAAGAATACTCTTATTATTCCTATGCATTCCAGTTAGATACTTAAGTACGCATATATATTATATACATATATTTTGTCAACAAATTTTCCTAATTTTGCTCAGCCAAAAATTCTTTACGGTCTTAAATGAGGAAAAATGTACCTATTTTGGGTCAAAAATGTTTGAATGCCCTGTTTGAATGGTATTAGGTTTTAATAACCTCAATTAAAAAATGTTGCTTTCTTCTTTCACGCGATTGAGGACTTACAGTTTTAGCATAAATGATGCCGTGTTGGAGAGGGTTGTTCAAGTAACTGACCTGGTTTCAAAGCCACGTTTAGTCAAGACTTTCATTGTCCTTTTTTTAATCCTTTTATTGTTCATTTTATCACATCCGTTTTCTATTCTATAAGTATGATCTCCACATGGCAGGGAATATGGTGATATGTTAGAAGGCATACAAAGAATTTTTTTACGAATATGTTATTTTCATCTGAGAGTTCCATTACGTGATGAGCATGATTATAATAATTCGTTTACAGACCTTTATTCATTGGAAGGCCGAATGCTGCAAATAGATGCCTCATTTATATATAAACTACTAATAGGTAATGACAGTAGTTTTCTGTTTAGCCACTTTAATGGCCGCATTGGCCATCGGACACGTTTGTCAAATATTTTATATCCTGAATCTCAGAGGACCAGTTATGGCTTGTATAGTCTCTTACCTAGAATGCAGAACATTTTTAAATACTAAAGTCTTCCTGTCCATCAAATGCCTCGTCTTAAATTTAAAAATATTCTCAAAGCTAAATTTATTGGTAATGTACCCTACATGTGATATTTTCATGTTCAGTTTCTGTTTTTTTTTGTCTTTGTTGATTGTGTAGACTATAGATAATAACTATACGATACGTTCTTATTACAAAAAAGTATTTTTCTTTTGAACAAAAAGAACGCCACGATCAGGGGGGGAGGGCTATCTCAATTCTTAGGATAGATGCCGGATATCCTTAGGACAATCCAGTTAGAACATAATAAGTGGTCAACTTTTTTTATAGTTGGGTAACCAACAGGCGCATCCCATTACAGGAGGTTTTTTCTTGACTTTACATTTTTAAGCAATATGGTTATTCCTTCCAAATTTAACTTATGAAGTGACAATTCCGATGGGGGACAGCAATTTAAAAACCATAATGAATAGTTGTTTCTCAAAGATACCACAATCATTGAGGGGATACTGAGATAGGTCGTACATTTCATTAAATGGTTGGTTGCGATGCTACAGGTAGCGTTATATTCTCTTTTCCTCAAACCAAATTTAAGACCTCTGCAAATAAGTTTTCCCACTTCTCTCATGGGTAGTCAAAAACGTGGATTAACGCAAATATATCACTGTTAGACACCAATCAGATTTTGGATAATTTCAGAACTAAATACCATTATGGAAAAATATATATTTACCGCCTAATAAAGATATTTTATTTTCTTCACTTAGACCGATATTGGTAATAATTGTAGTTAAACCGAATGAAAATAAAATAGATGATTTTGTTTTTATATTAAGTTGATTGTTAAATAACAAGAACCCAGCTGTATATCTTTTAGTTTTATTAAATATTGTATTCTGATAGATTTTGCATATCTATGGGAGTAAATTAAAATTGATGTATAAAACATCTGATTAATATTTTATGGTAAACATTTTTTCTAAATCTTCAAATTTTGTATCTGTTTGGGAAACTACGCTCCACCAATTTTTAAAATCCTCTCTTTAAACAAGAACTTTGCTTTTTTTATAGCCTTAGGCATAGCCCATTTAGCCACGAATACAAATTTCGCTTTATTCAAAGACGCAAACATGTTGGTCTCTTTGTTCTCACGTTGTTCTCATTTGTGAGCATACATATGCGTATATTAAAAAATGTAGTTTGTTACCTGCCAACAAATTGAAGTTCAGTTTTGATATCGTCTATTAATAAAGCCATATCCCGATATAGATAAAAATCAGAAACTTCAAAGATAAGGGGATAACATAGTATAGTTTGTCCACAGATTCTGTAGAGTTTGCTTGTACCTAAAACAATATTAGTACCTTTACGAAAAAAACCAGTTTACTGGACTAAAGGATCATATGTTAAGAGCTAAGCTAAAAAAAATGTTTAACCTTGAAATTAAAAAAAGTTATTTTTTAGAAATTTTATACGGTATTTAGATATTAAAATTACATCAAATGGCATAATTGAGTATAGCAAAAGTACTCAAATCACAAAATGCTAAAAATGTCTTTAGGATATAGTAAATTATAAGAAATTTACAAATATATATATTTATTTTTAAATATATATATATATATATATATATATATATATATATATATATATATATATATATATATATATATATATATATATATATATTTTTTTTTCTCGTTTTTTACGTTTTTTTCCAGTTCCTTCTGAGACAATTAGTTCAAATTTAGAACATGTATTATTTTTAAGAACCTCTACGATAAAATATTTAAATCGTGAAAGGTAGTATACAGGGCGTTACATTTTTTTGCACGACCTACAAGTTTATCTTGCGGACCTTTCTTTTGCAGCACCCTGTATGAATTCTGATATAAAATTTAAACTCTTACCTACATCTCTCCTTACCACATCCAAAGGGTTCAAGCTCTTCTCCCACGTGACTTTCCACTACGTTTAAATTTTTGCCAGTGGTTCTTACAAATGCTAGCCCAAAATCCATTATTTGGAAACACGATTTTATTTAGCAATGAGGCAAAATTTTCTAGGAATGCCATACGTAATTTTCATAACAATCATTTTTGGGTAGAAGAGAATCCGCATTTGATACATGAAAATAATTTCCAGCAACAATTATCAGTAAATGTGTGGGCCGGCAATATTGAATTTTATTTGATAGGTCCATTTTTCCTGCAAGTAAGGCTAAACGGACGATATTATCGTCAATTTCTCAAATACGAACTCCCGGTATTGCTAGAAATCAAATGTGGTTCATGCACGATGGTGCACCAGCACATTTCAGCATAGAGGTGAGGGAGTTCCTAAATAATAATTTTAACAACCGTTGGATAGGGCGAGGGGGACCTCAGCCATGCCCCCCTAAATCTCCAGATCTGAATAGCCTGGATTTCTATTTCTGGAGACACCTGAAAACATTTGTGTATCAGACTCCAATCCAGACTGAAGAAGATTTAAGGAACAGAATAATAGCTTCATGTGACATCATTCGCAATACTCGTGGAGTCCGTCAGTCCATGAGGCGAAGACTTGATTCTTGCATTCTAGCAAGAGGTGGACATTTTCAACAACTTTTATAATTTTGTTTTATTTTTAATTCAACTGTAATAGTTGTATTTGATTGTTCATTATCATGTCGGTTGATTTAAAATAAAACCCGTTTCTTAATTTTTTGCTTAATTTTGGCCTAAATGCCATCGATGCAATGCATCGATTATTGCAAATAAGTTGAAAACTGTGATAGATACGAGAATAATGCAAAATACGAAATAGCTAAAGAAACGAACAAAGAGTTTAAATTTTATATCAGAATTCATACAGGGTGCTCCAAAGAAAAGTTCCGCAAGACAAACTTGTAGGTGGTGCAAAAAAATGTAACACCCTGTATACTACCATCCACGATTTTGATATTTTATCGTGGAGGGTCTTAAAAATAATTCATTTTCTAAATTTGAACTAATTGTCTTAGAACGAACTGGAAAAAAACGCAAAAAACGAGAAATAAAATGAAACTTTGACACCCTGTATAACGAAAATGGTGTGTTTTTGACCATGTATATATCGGCATTTTTTTCCTATTTTGTCGAGTATTATCACCCCCTGAAATATGTCCACGACATTAATTAACACCCTGTATATACATATACATATACACATATATATATATATATATATATGCATATATATTTATATAATTGATTTTTATTACTAAATTGCTGCCATTTACTTCCATGTTTTATAGATAATTATAGGAGTTACGACTTATTTAAACTGCGATCGCACTAACGCTTTAAAATATCGGTTAAAAAATAGGAGTCACCGACAACCCCGATCAAAATAAACCGAGACTGGCTTTATGAGAGACAAAGGGTTGTTCTACGAAAAAAGATTATTGTACATGGAATGTGTTAAAAAACTGAACTGCGCCGAATTATGTAATCTAACCTAAACTTCCGATAGGTCTTTCGGGTCTACCATGTAATTTTAATTTCTTATTTACTCCTAGACTTTGGTACACTTTTACTAGCTGACTAGAAGACCAAATCTGTACCGGTTCAACTTCATGGGGTGTTTGCGTTTGGATGCCGTAAGTCGCCATCATGGCCTGTAATCTCATAGATTCTGCTATCAGCACAATCTGGACAACAAGATCGGTTGCGGTTCCCTGTATAATAACAAATGAATTAGGTAAAATATTTTTTAATTAAGTCATCAAGAAACCAGAATAAGCAAGTTATTAATACATGTTTAAGATGCAATTCTAAACTATCATGCCAACGCCCAACAATTATTGCTGCATGCTTTTCTAAGCAAAGATCTATGATACAATTTTTTCAAATCGGTCATTAGTAAAAGAGAAACACATTATTTTTTGCATGGGTCGTTAGTCCCTTTTTCCTTTGTTTTCAAATTATAGACAGATAATTAAGACAATTACTATGTTCATACACAGCTTGCTGAGGGTTGTTATTAAAGGTTTTCGGTAGGATATTTTATTTTGATAACACTGAGGCACCGTTATTTTTTGTACATCGTTTCTCTATTACGCTTCGAGGCTTTCGCCCGATTTGAATTTCCGGATCCATCTGTTGTCCCTGTTCTGTCAATTTCTAATTTGAGAGAGATAACTGTTGGACAACATTTGCGAGCAGGATCTGAATTCACTTATAATTTTACCCATGAACTCATAAAACCGATTTTGAGTAATATAAGCGCACTACATGCCTTGGAAATAATTGTTACTCGAAAGAAATATGTCGCTGGTTGAATTCATACTGAACAGTTCTATAAAAAACTGATTACATCAAAAACAAATTGTAACCCGTTTTGTAGATGTTTTCCCAATAGATGACAATTTTTCAATTTCAATTTTTTTTTTAAATAACAAAGACTACCACAATACACACCATTCTGCCATACCTTTTCATAAAAACTGGGAGAAAGATTTACCTAATTAAGAAACTCTTTAAAAAAAAAGGTGAATATTGTGACTGAAATTAGTTTGTGGCAGTGAATTTTTAACTTTGAACTGAAAGCCAATAGAGATTTTTTCGTGACAAAAATAGTAATCGAAAACCGTTTTTATTCGTTCTTGGCTTATAAAATTGAAACAAATGAAGCAACCTTGATGGTGTAAAGAGATGAATTGTAGAGAATAAAATTAAAAACAAGATGATACGTTTACACGACTTGGTCGGATCATTGAAGCAGGAGAAAAAACCGGAAATTCATCTCCGTTATGTTCCAAGTTGTAGCGAAGGCCCTTTGTGAAATAATAGTTATTGATATGTACTTTATGGATACCAAAACCGATATGAATTTTTTAATGCACTATATTTGTCTGGATGCGTCATGGATGATCCGATTTGAATTTTGTATAAAGTCATATCGAAAGTAGAAGTATCATAGTACAAAACGTATATTCTAATTTCGCGCTAAAATTTTGTGAAATACGCTACGTGAATAATGCTTCCAAACATGGAACTTTCAACTTTAATTATCTCAGCAACTGCAGAAGGTATTAGAATATCTTTTTTATAATGGAATAACTGAACCCGAGAAAACCGATTATTTACTTACATTGCGAAAATAATTAACGGGAATGCCGCTATCGAAAGTTTTGCTATTAAGCTTGATAAATAACTAAATAAAGCATATAGTTATTATTTTTATTACAGTTAAATTTATCATGAAATATACAATGGTAAGGAATATACATAAAGCATTTACCTAGTTATTATTTTTAATGGACAGTTAATGTCGAGAAACGTTAATTGGTCTGTATTGTCGCACTAAATACTTACATATTATGTTAGACTAGCTGACTTTAATCTATCATAGAAGTCCATTTTAAGTGCAGTGCGTATTTGATTATTACCTTGTATAAGTAAACTTTCTCCATATTAATGTACATTTATTTTGAAGAAGATCTATTATTCATTTCGGAAATATTTCTTTCCATCACCAGAGACTAAAAGATATTTAAATTCCTGCTACACATAAGATGGAGTAAAACAAATTAAAATAAGAATTAAATTTATAATAGAATATACATAAGCTCATAACCATAAATTCCGCGATGTTACATAATTTTAATTCTTTTCACAGGTTGCATACACTCAAGGTTTTCATTGCTATTATTTTCAGCATTTTCATTCTCAGATATACCATCATTATCCGACATAGATTAAACGATGCTACGCACAGTGATTCCGAATGATTTATACTTGGCCAAAATGCTAAATTTTGAAATTGAAAAGTCAGCATCTCCCTGGTAATTATTTATCTAGTAGGCATGTTTTGGGCGTTACTTAGCAATGAAAAAAAAATTGAAAGTGGGTTGTTCATTCTAAAGCTCTGCTCGATCTAGATAGTTGTCAAAGTTAATTTGAAAAATAAGAACTTATGTGTACTTTTGTGATTATAGAGTGAAATTTTCAATAGTATTGGCAGTATTGGGGTTTAAAATAGGACCTGGCTGCAGTAATTCCTATGGGCAAAAGCAGCATTCCCGTTGATTCTTCGTGAAATCTGAGTTAGGAATCAGATTTCTCGAGTTCAGTTACCCCAATATAAAAAATACTAATAATTCAAATAGCTTCTGCAGTTGCTGAGATAATTAAAATCAAAGATTAATCCTTTACGCGGGAAACGACTCTATTACCTATTATACTATTTTAGTGCGAAATGAGAATATACGTTTTGTAGTATGATACTTATATTTTCGATATGACTTTGCAGAATTCAAATCACATCCATCCACGACGCATACAGGCACGCTGAAAGACAGTGTATTAAAAAATTCAAATCGCAATTGTGCAAAAACTAATAATCCCACAGTACATGGTTTTGGTATGCATCTAGTACGTATCAATAACTATTATTTCGCAAAGGGCCTTCGCTACAACTTGAGAAATAACAATCCGATCAAGTCGTGTAACCATATCATACTATTTGTAATTTTTTCGATTTTATCCAAAAACGAAAAAAAACACGGTTTTTTTGCATGAGATTGTTTAGAACAAATAAACAAATGATAGTTGAGAAAACATAATGGAATATTACTCTGGGCTATCTGGAATGTGATGGCGCACTCGGTTTCCGGTTACTATTTTTGGCGATAAATCACTGGTTTTTTGCTCTATTGATTGGCCTATGAGAATTTCATTGTCAATTAAAATTATGAAAAGACAAATTATTAACAATAATATTTTTGAATAGACAAGCTAGAATAAATAGGAAAAAAAAACAGTTTTTGAAATATTAATGCGGAATATGGAGATTTGATAATTTTCTCCGTGACAAATGATCGCAAGTCAGGCCTAATCTCGGATGTAACTTTTTCTTTTCGAAGCCAAAGTTGTTTCTATTCCAAAGATAATGAAAATATCTAACACAACTCGTAAGACAATCAGGCTTATATCACTCTGGATAATTTTCTACACGCGTTGTCAAAACTCTTCACTTAGGCAACTATGGTATCTATTACAACGGATGGAGAAAATATATAACACATGTAGATATTAAAATACACTCATACGAATTAACTTTTGGTTTTTCTGGATAATTAATTAATAATGATGAATGTCTGTATTATAGCAAAATATTCTATATATTCTAAATATATTTTACTGAAAAAGATATTTTGTTCAAACATTTCAATTAATAATAAAAAAAAATATTTTTTTATTGCCCTGTATCTGATAATAAACATTTTCAGATGCATATAAATAAAAACTTTTCCTTTATAAGACCCATCTCAAACAATTTTTTTTTATTTTTGAGTAACTTTGATTCCCACTAAATTTAGGCATGACCGAAGGCCTGATAAGAAAGTTAAAACAATGTATCGAAAACGACTAGGTTAATCAAGACTATCAGGAGACAATTGTACATATTTTCTCTTTGTTTTATTCTTCGCTATCGCACTGAAAAAATCACAACACAGACGCATCATTTGTTTTAACCTTGAGAAGTCTACCCACATCAATAAATATGTTCGAGTTGAAAACCTCTGTAAAATTGAACCTTTAAATATCTATTAGGCGGTACTAAATTTTAACTAAGCAGTTTTATCATATTATAACAAATACAAACAAAAACCCAGGTATACTTTATTTAAAATTCGAATTGCCTCTATCAGAAACCGAATGCCTTTTGGACTCATGTCTATATAAACTTTTATTCCTAAGATTGTATGAAGAAACTTCTTGACATAATTACGCCATGTTTATAGACACATTATTATTGGGTTTCGAGAATATTCTTAAACATTTTTTAGATTTTGAAGATATTAAAAAAATGACAACAATCCAGGCAAAAAACCATGGTCTATCAAAATATTAGATATACAACAACGTATGTTATATATGTAACAAATCATGTTAGTTAAAAGTGGAATCTCAAGTTGCAATATTGTTCACTCATTAAATATAAACCTTTGTTAGAAAAAATAAAAATGCTAAAAGCTTAAGCGAAAGCAGCCAATAAAAATGCTAGCAGCTTAAGAATGCAAATAATCCATATAAATTTAATAATAAGATAAAATGAGTATTGCAAGACACGGCGTCCGTGACGAGATCCGATCGTTCAAGAGGCTCTAAAAGTTGTTTAAAAACAACTAGTAACATTTGGTTTAATTTTATATATATATATATATATATATATATATATATATATATATATATATATATATATATATATATATATATATCGTCGAACAATTTCAACTTTATTGTGATGCGCAGCCGCAAACTTATACTCCGCTGGTTTTAATACGTACAAATTGAATCCTGCATCGTGATAAATACAGAAAAACTCTAGGCACCAGATCGCTATAGTTAAAAAAAATAAAAATTAATAATGCAGCTCTTTCAGAAAAAGGCCCTCAACCATAAAAAGTTAATTATCAAACAATAGTATGCATAAACAATATGTCTTTTATTTTTTTCCTCCTTAATTCCAAATCAGCAATCAGCTAAACTTTTACTTCTCTAATGAAGCTAAACCTTTACTTCTCTAAACTTTAAATATAACTGTTATACCATTACATGCTATGATTAATTGGAATTTTATTTGATTTAATTATCAACCAGCTCAATAAAATTTTCTTCACTCTCTAAGTATAAAAAGTAGCACTAACGCACTAAGCCTATTCGACACCCTAATACCTTTTTTCTTTTCGCAGATATTAGAATGAACTTTTGGTTGGCTATATAAGACTTATTTTTACATTTTGTTACCATGACAATTTCACTAACTTTTTATTTTTAAAAGAAACACCCTATATATGTTTGTATATTTTTATTTGCTGTGACATTGTGAGTACAACCATATGTTTTATTTCACAATCTAGAGTGCTGTAATCTAGCAAAAACGATTAATGTGCATTCAAGTAGTCCGACAAAAATAAATTTTTTCTCCTTCTTTCATTAAGCATCTTTTACAGATATTTAAATGGCAAACAAACATAGGATGTCCTATTTAAAAAACAAAAGTTAATATCAGAATTTCGGAAATAACAGAAGATATGGCAAGGCTAATATGGTAAAAAATTCATAATTATGCGCTATTTAACTAACCAGAATTTAATTTTAATATACTGGTAAGGAAAATGTTATAAAGGTGAGCCACTTATTTGTGGTCCTGATATATTAAGTAGTGTTAAAGGGATTAAGGGCAGCAGTAATATTCTACATATAATCGGAGATTAAAATACGTATTAGAAATCTAAGTATATAATTGTATATCCATTAGTCTACAGATTCTCAACTAGCTTATTTTATAACAAAAATATTTGTATATTTGAACAGACGACTTAAAAGCATACTGCTCTCACATATACTTTAGTGACCGTTTATAGAAAAAGAATGAGTGCTTACTTAAGACTTAAAACAAAAAATAATAACAGTTGTTATTATTAAATATTATCAACTGATTGATTCCTCGTTTAACCTGGACAATATAATACTACAAATAAATTAAGCTATTCTATATACAAACGCTACTTAGTAAATGTGATAAAAATTATTATAATCAAAAGGAAGTAGTGTATGTTATTAGAATAAATGAAACGTTACTTACTATGGAAGGCTTTGCCTGTAGAATGCAAAAAATAAAATAAATTAGATTATTAATAATTTTCTAAAACTACTGTGTTACGGTTAGCGACATTGCAACACATTAACTACATGTCTTATTAAATATCAGTTCAACTCATAAACGAAAATCATCTTAAAAATATTCTGTTTTTCATACTGTTCTCTACTTAAATATTTTTAATGGTGTGTATATTGCTGCAATCAATGTGAATAAAATGATTTAAATATTATAAATGACAGTTTATAAATTATATTCAATTACTTAACCTTTTTGCAAAAACTTAACCAACTCACACAGGATTGTTAAGACTGGATTTCATATCAAAAACAAAAGTTTTATAACACTTTCTCAACAAGATTCCTGTTTTTTAAATCACAATACTCACATCACAATTAAATATTACGTTAGACGTTTGGACTATTCAAGGTTGGTCTTCATCGGTATTTTGTTTTTCTGTCTGTAATAATAGAGAATGGAGCTTTCGTGTCGAACGAAACTGTTTTGACTGAGAAGACGGAATGTACATTTAGGTTGAAAATTCCATGCATTTTTTACGTTTTTTAGTTTGGTTGATTGATTTGGATTTGTTTTATTATTTTAAAGTCGATAATTATTCATTTGTAGAGTGCGGTGAAAGAGTATTAAGTTTGTTTTAATTATTAAATTATTTATGAGATATTTGTTTGATTTGAGACTTATTTAATGAGTTTATAACCGCTGTTTTATTTTTTATCACATTTATATCCATTTAATGGGTTTTTAAGACAGTGTGTCGTTTGTTCTATGTATACTTTTTGGCAATCGTTGCATGGTATTTTATATATAGTATGTGTTTTCTGCAATGAAGGATTTTTGATTTTAAAGAGAAGAAATTCGTCATTTGCGATATGATTATATTATTTATGTCATACCATTTTTTTCTTATGATTTCAAGTGTTAAATCAATTGGAATGTTGGTGTATAATAATATTACGTCTAACGAGATTAAAATATGGTTATTTGGTATTTGCATATTTTTTTTTGGCTTTGCAATTCCAAGAGTCTTATTAATAACACTTGCTAAAATAATTTTCAGAACCTTTGAGAGATCATTTGGAGATGACTGGGTACATGAGATAATAGGTCTTAAATGTGTCCCATTCTTATGCAGTTTTCGTGAACCAGAAATCCCTTAATAATTAAAACATAAAAATACATACCTTTAAATCTCCACACCATCCATGTATTTATTATTTTGTATTATAACGACCTTCATTTCATATATAAAATACTTTATGTAACTTTATTTGGACAGGATTCCTATATTTCTATACTTTTCGGGATATATATCCATTTTCACAGCCCCTCAAAAGCATTCAAGTCAAACTTATTATGACATGCCAGTCAGATACAGCTGGCAAGCAAAGCCAACTTGAAAGAGTGGTAAATTTATTGCAAATGGAAAATAAACGCATTTTTATTCGAAACTAGAGTTTACCCAATTTACTGACTTCGGTTAAAAAAAATAGCAAAGATTGAATTTTTGATATATTTAATCGTTTTTATTCCAGGAGGTACCAATACGACTTTACGAAGGATCAAATAATGGTAAACAGAATTCGTGCAAGCTGCAATTCAAAATGGTCTAAAAATTCACCCATAACACTGATTGAGCTGGATTTATAGCAGCCTCTAGGGAAAATGTAGACGTTTTGTTATGATTTACCTGATTTGCTTAGAATCAACCTTTCAGATGCTACAGGGCCAAATGTAACACATTAGTAGAATATATGAAAGAAAAATTACAAATTTATTGCTAAATCGCGCGCCTTGTATAAACCGAAAAGTAATTTTGGCGATGTGGTTTTTGAATCCATCGGGAGAAATTTGGGATCCAATACATAATTTCCGCCCCTCGTTGCTCTTCTCGAAAAAAAAAAAGAATGAAATATACAGTTTTTTTGCATTTCGCCCGCTTTCTCGGCATTTGAGGTATAGGCATCTTATATTGACTTTAAATCTCTTTTATACACCCCATCAAACCCCCTTTTTACCTTAACAAAGTAGTAGTCAGGGTTTCGACTCGGACAAATGCCTTCAAAGTTACCCCATTTTTTATTTTTTTAAGTGTCATTCCCTGCTCAGATATTGCCCGTTAACGAACTTGTCCGAGGTTTTTGGGCAGAAAATCTGGAAAAAATGTCCCTTTTTGAAAAATTAACCATAGCGACCTGCTCAGGCGGCTACTGTAATAAGACTCCGTTTTCAATTAATTGTTTTTAATAAAAAATTTTAACACGCATAGGTTAAATTTTGCAAATTATTAAATAAAAATAAAGTGGTTGCTTTCCGAAGATTTACTGTGTTGTTATTGTGTTAACCTATAAACTTTTTGCAATAGATCTTTTTTTTTATATGAAAAGGTAAATGTAAATATAAATCTAAACTTTTAAAAAAATATAATGCGAGTTCTAATGTTAGAGTTAAATTAATTTTTTGACAAGTTTTTAAATGTAAGTGCAAATTTAAGAGTCAAGGGTCCGGGTGTTTTTTTACAAAACAAATCATTTTAACATTATATAATACCTTAACTCCTTAATATATGCAAATGTTTTTAGTATTTAAGAACAATACGCACAATGCATAATAATTGTATTTTTGGGGACTTCAAGTTAATTTTGTCACCATATTCGAGAGTCAAAAGATTTCCAACATGTAAGAGTCTGAGATCACTGGCACATAATAATATTTAAATCATTTTGCATTGTTTTTACATCTGTTTCCTTAACAACACCTACATTAATTTCTTATTTAGCATCTATCTGTTAGCCCAAAAAAATTATTTGGATTTTCGTTAAATTAAACGAAACATTACAGTTGTTCCGTTGGATGTTTATCCATGCTTTATCAAATCAAAATTTGGTGGATTAAATTGTCAAAAAAAGTCACATTCATTATGGGTGTAGATATAAATATAAATAATAATTATAAATTAAATTACTACTGGCTGACCCAGCAGACTTGCTCCGCCTATACCATTAGATGACAAAGGAACATCCAAAAACATTATTGAAGAAAAATATATTGGTTTTATAGAAAAAATTTGCAATAAGACAATTTAAAAAATAGTGTTGAAAGGCCTCGGTAACCAGGCGATTAAAAAAAATTATGTAAATTAGTGCAGTACAACTCTCTCATGAACTTGCTAAAAAATCTGGCTTAATGTTTTAAATATATAGATTTACTAATAACAGTACCTACCGGCAATAAAAGTATTTTCCTAAAAGTACTGATTTAAAGATTAAACGGCACAAGACTTTATAAAAACACAAATACGAGCATTATAAAACCAAAATAATAATAACCTCCAAAAAAATCCTTGACGTTTCAGACTTTGACATGAAAAGCCAGCCTATGCTGATGTCTGTCTAGCAAGTTCTTTTTGGTAATTTAATCTTTTAATATATTTTTTGATTATATTCATATTCGGAAGACTATATTTCATGTTTCATCCTTTTCTTTTATTACTGATTTATGGATTACCAACCGATAAGAGCAACACAATGTTTAACAAGCATGTCTGATGGCACTGGATAAAAATTCAGCGGCCCAACTATATATATTAATATTTTTAATAATTTCATAGTTTTCAACATATTTCTGGTTATATTAAGAAATTTATAAGATTTTAAATCTACATTCGAAGTACTTTTGGTTAAAACGGGTGATATTTAAAAAAGGGACCATACATGGACAAGAACAACAACAGAAATATTTAAAAATGTATGTCACATCACAATACTTAATTATATTGAAAAACCTATTAAGGGAGTATAGTTTTCAACCCTTTTTGGCGATCTAGTCCAGTTATCTACCACATTTACCTAACACGTTTTATAGAATTGTATAAGTTTAGCATAATTTTTGATCCTGGTACCCACTCACTTACAAAGAGTACTGGCCGGCCAGAGTCGGTTCGCACTGGAAAGATAAATTATCAACATATTTGCTACCTATCATGTCAAAAAATAAATAAATATATATTTACACTATTACTGCAAAAACGTCTCGGTGAGTTTCGGAATTTTGTACTGTAGCATTTTAATTTTAAAATCCTATCATTTATTTATTTTTCGGTTTTTTAACAGGAACAGGCCATAAGGCAACTAACAAACCAAAAGCCGTTAATCAGATGTATTTTACAATGTTGCCAATTCCCCTCCCTACAATCTTATGAGTCGAATGAGTTGTCACTTTCATTTCTTAAAAATTCAGATTTTCTGTATGTCTTGCTTGCCTCATATCTGCTGCAAATTAAATAAACAAATGAATAAGAGCAGACCCTGAGGGGTCTTCTTCTGGTTGTGGAGAGACGCGAGAAAAACGCAATGCCTTTTTAATTAAATATTTTGTGAAAATGGTATATTTTTAAACTCTGTACGGCTTAAGTACACGTTTAGTTGTTTACTAAGGCAGTATTTGTCTGTTTATTTTGCCTTTGTGGGAATATAATTTTCCGGCGAATGTATCCATTTTTCTGGTGTTGAAGAAAATGCGTATTTAACATAACGTAATCTTTTTTGCCAATTATTTGGTTAGATCCACATTGCTAAAAGGAAAGTTCCAAATGATCTGGTAGAATACGTGCCCATACCTGCCAGTTTTGCTGATGTAGCTGTGCTAGGATGAGCTAACCCTCTACAGTTTTACTCAAAACTCCTGCAGCTTTTGGCTTAAAGGCCAGTTCTTTCAATTTTTTAAATGTAGAGTATAGTATAAATATTAATTTTTCTTCTAGTTAACTGTATGAAATTTCAGCTCTTCAGCCATTTCATGACAGAAATTTCTTCTTTTTTTGTACTTTAGACTTCATATATATTGTTTTATTTATTAAATTTTTTATAGCTACAATTATCTGATTAGTAATGTAAAACCTAATCTGATTAATACGGTCTCGAGCAGTGCATAATAATCGGCTAGACAATGTATATTTTGTATATATTCACATAAATAGAATTTCTTGATCAAGGAAATGGTATTTGAATTAAATTATTATTTGATACTTATTGCCAGAATTGTAACTGAATTGTCACAGGGATGATTAAACAGTTATCAGTTAATTGAGACTAAGGTTTCTCAGTTTCAGGGCTCTGTAAACTATGTGGTAATTAAACTGAGTGGCGCACCAAATAAAGTGTAAACATTCCTAGCTCGATTCCCAGTATTGCCACCTGACGAAAAGCTGCCGTTCGTACAACAGCAGTTATAATAAGGAAAACGCATTTTCCCTTCAAGTTACAGTACTAACCAAAACATCTTTATTAAATGACTAATAAATATACGTATTGCTCTTCAGCTAGCAAACAAACAGGGTTTTTTGTTCTAAGAGCAACCTGTAGTATTCCTCATTTTATCTTCGTACCCATTCACCCATTTGCACAAAAAATACTTTAGGTCAATGTCTCGCCGGGATTAGATTATGGGTGTCATGGGCGTAGATCTTAGTCATTTTAAGAGGTATAAAAATATAAAAAATAGTTGGGGTAAAAACGATTCCTGTCCGTTCTCTTAATTTTCGAATAATTTACCACTAAAATATTTCTTTGGAGGAAAGTGCTAACCAGCGTACACAAAATTTAGGCATCATTCAGAAACAGATTGAGTTTATTCGTTGATGTGAATAAAGGTAAGTAGTTGACACATGATGCAATACAACTCGATTTTTTTCATAATAAAAAATTTTCTGATTTTTTAGTCAAAACTTTTGGGCTACAAAATTACCATCGAAAATTTATAAAAATCTGCTAAACTGTATGTGCCATTGTATAATTTATATGTGTCGAGAATGTTACAGTAAGGTATAAATAAATTTTGTTAAAAACAGATCGTTTCCATGGATATTCAGTTTTAGCCAATCACCAATGAGTAATACAGCATTTTCATAGTTATTTGCATTATGTTACAACAATTCTTGCCTGAAACTACAAAATCGTTTTTCAGTAGGTTTTACACACTTAAAAAAAATTCAAAATTAATGTTCTAGAAAGTTATTAAAAATGTTCTGATACACTGAAAATAATAAGTATACTATAAGTCTAATATTCTACAATTCACAAACCGGTAAACTTCTAAAGTAAATTATTTGTTTTCACTCACTCTATGTTATTATAGGTTTTGGCAACACCACAAACTTTCACCTCGAAAAAAAAAATTCTAAGTAAATAAATCCAAAGTTTGTTATCTATGCAGACGTTTTAGCTAGTTCTTATTTAATTTGTTAGATGTATTTATTTTATAAAGCAGCCTGTTAGTGCCTAATGGTGGTAATGAGTACCAAATATCTTCTACAATAATGTCTGACTCAGAAAATCTATATCCATAATTTTAGTTTTATTTTTTAACCACTGCATATTGTAAAAACGGCATGTCCAACAGCTGCCATATTTCACTGTGCGAAAATTTTTATCGAAAACCTTGACTGATATCGGGCACATACTATTCAGGTATCCTTGCGGTTTTTCACCTGCAGATGAAGATCCGTTTGATCTGGACCTACCTGTCAACTGAAAATAAACGTTTACTGCGTTTATTGTTCGTATTGCTTAATATTATTTGAGAATGCTAGAAAATCCATTTTCGATCGGCTCCTACAAAGAAAAACATATTCACATAATATTCTTCTAAAAACCTTAGGAAAACAAACATATATTGCTGAAATATGTACATACGATAAAAATAATACGAAACTTAGAGGCAATTAGTGCAGAAGAAAAGCTTATAGCCACCTTAAAATACTTGGCCCACAGTGAAGTTTCCACAATTTGCCGGTGAACAGTGTATGTGTTGCAAGTTCCCTGCAGGCCGAATACTAGCAGGTTGAAGCGGGCCGAAGACCTATAAGTGTTGTAGTACCTTTAGAATATATTGTCATTTATACACCCCATTCCTCAAAATAAAGCAAAAACCACTCATTCATGGATATAAATATTCAAAAAATCTATGTAAAACATGCTTCCTCTACGTTAGTACATTATTCAAACAAAACGATTAAACGATTTTTTCGGTTTCATTATTTCATTAATCGTAATAATGGATTAATAAAAACAAATCTTAATTCTTAATAGAAAAATCAATTAATCAAAAGATTGATTTAAAAATCGATTATTTGCAATAATTAGTTTGTGCTGACCAACATCACTACCGGAAAAAGTGATAATATTTTGGTTAAACTAAGTGTATATGTTTTGGTGCTAGTTAGCATTGTCACCCCATACAGTCTGAAAATTCCTTTCTTTAACCGAACTGGGGTGTTTCACCTACCAATAGTGATAGTTGTGTTTTAAAATAGAGGTTTAAATTTACACCAGGTCTAACTTGACAGTTATAGGATTAAGGTGACATATGTACGTATGTAATAATGCAACAAATAATTTTTCGTAATATCACACATAACACAATTATAAAAAAAACACTGGCATTAGCAAAACATAACTGGTGAACAAATTACCATGTCAATTAGATCTGGTCTAACTCTTAAACATTTTTAGTGAATCCATGGTTTAATAATTAATACTCTTTTACCGAAAATGTCTTAATATTAGGGGTTCGCGAGACCACGAGACTAGTCTCGAGACTTGAAAAAGTATTTCGAGACCGTGACCGATACCGAGACTTACCTATCGAGACTCTCGGTCTCGATCTGAAAGTGAAGTAGCAAAATAACTAACGTTCGTAAATTATTTGTTTTGACATAATAATTCAAAAAATATGTTTGAGGGCAAATTAATTGATGCAAAAAATAATTTTTCTATAATCAATTATATTATACTAGCATTGTATATGTTCTTATAACAATGATACTAGTGAAATAGTCATTTAAAAAACGATATAAATTACCATAAAATGAGAATTTCCCAAATTTAGAAATTCTAGTAGCGAAATTCCACTTCACATGTTGAAAACCGTAAATTGCTACCCTGTTCTCAAAGAGAGACACTTTATCACAACTATACTATATAGGATTTGGATATTGTGATCTTTATATATTTATAATCAGTTTTTATGTTTAATTATTGAAAGTAACTAAAATCCAAACATTTTTAGTTTTTTGGTTCAATAATTAAAATAACTAATAGACTGTAACAACTAAAAACATCGCAATATCATATTCTTATATAGTATAGATACGGTAAAGATAAAGTCTCCAACAGACGAAGTAATTGTGGTGATTTTTGTTAAAAAAAATCATTGAAAATTTTTCTTAACATTTTCTTCTTTAATCGCTTCCATGGCTTGCTAATTAAAGAAAGTACGTGTTTTATAGAACAATATTTTTGTATTGATTTTGTTTGTATTTGAAAATAATGGACAATATAATCACTTCTGTTTTCAAATAGTGGTGTACAATCGATGTCGTAGTTATCATCGCTTGAGGAACTTGATATTATTGGTGATTCAGCAGACACGATATAATATTTATCCCTGTACATTTTCTCAAAAAAGGCTATAGATTGATCTTTCAGGCGTAAAATTGAACAAGAAGATATTTGTTTAATAAATAAATTTACTTTTAAAATCTATTCCACTTTTAAAATTTATAGTTAATTTACCAAAGAACAATTATGAACCATAGCCGCCTTTGTGCAACCACAACGTGCAGACCCCTAAGAACGGTCCTGGATAAGAAAGTAAATACGCATCAAAGTAATAAAAGTTTGGTTCAAAATAGCAAAGTTTACAGAATACCTAAGGGTGTTTTACTTGGCCATCGATCGTTTTCTACCTATCGAATTATTACGTCTGTTCCTAGAATGAGTGCGGCAGCATTATACAGTGTGTCTTTATTTTGTTTTTAATATATCTTATTCCATTTGTAAATCTTTCGAAATGTCAAATAATTATTGTTCTGTGGATGGTTGTTTAAGTAACTCTAGTGATGTGTGGCCTTTCTGTTGATGTCCAAAGAACAAGGGATATGTGATATTTATTTTGATATATCTACTATTGTCCGTATATCTTTATTTACTGAAATTATAGATTTTTGGAATATTTTTTTATATAAATATAGCTACATTTGTTCTATTTTACTGAAATGTTCAAACATTGGGATTTTTTACATTAAATTTTAAAGATTGGAAAAACTCTGGGTTTCGAACGTAAGCTTCCATGTACTTTTGTCTAAATAACATCTCGGCGAACAATTATTATTTTTAAAATTTTGTTTTCGAGACCACCGAGACTTTCGAGACCGATACTGAGACTAAGTAGGTCTCGGTCTCGGTTTCGAAGCATCGAGACCGAGACCGTAAACATTTTCCGAGACCGAGACTGAAACTGAGGTATCGGACTCTGAAATAAACTGATAACTGTTTACGTTACATTTTTTTTGTTTTTATTATCCTATAATTCAAAATGTCACTTCACAACCAACTCTGATAAATTTCTTAACTTTACAACCATCTCTAAAAAATTTCCTAAAAAACGGATTAATTAAATAATTCAGATACCACTTCCTTGATCAAGAAATTATATGTTAGGGAATATGTACAAAATATACATTGTCTACCCGATTAGTATGCAGTGCTCGAGACCATATTAATCAGATTAGGTTTTACATTAATAATCAGATATGTAGCTACATAAAGTTTAATAATTAAAATAATATATATGAAGTTTTAAGCACAAAAAAAGGAGATTTATATATATATATATATATATATATATATATATATATATATATATGTGCTTAAATTTCTTGAAGTTAGCTGTGTGTGTATATGTAGGTGAGTTTTTATGGCACTGGAAATATTTCCAACAGGCCAGTCTAATTTTATTTACTTTTTGTTTTTATTGTATAGATATATTTGTCAAATATATAATTATATCATTAGGTTTTGTTTATTGCAATCCATTTATTTTATGTTAAGAACATGACTAAGAGTATGTTGTTACCTTATGTCTCGCTCTTTTCAAGTCACTTTCAAAATAAATCAAAATCCTTATTTACCAATTTCACAGATGCTTTGTTCTAGAGTAATATACTATCACAAATAAAGGGGTGATTAATAATTTTATATATCTTTTATCTTATTTTTGTTTCTAATTTTTATCTCTCCTTTTTTGTTTTTTAATACTCTTCATGTTTTTTTTTATTTTTAATAGTTTTGTCATTTAAGGAAAATAACGACAACATTTTTTGGGGGGATAATTATTACTTTCATATGCATTAAAACTTTTAAAAATACCTACCTTCAGCGATAATTTAGTTAATATTATTAAAATTGGGCTTATATACATTTTTAAAAGTTTGATGATTTTTACTGAAATTTTATCGAAACCACCTGTTTTTTTGCAATCAAATTGTTCAATAATTTGCTCTATTTGTTCTTGGTGTACATCATTTGGATCTAAATACATTGATAATGATGATATATATTACTATTGGCTGGTACATTTGAAATTTTATTGGCCAAAGCTTTTGCTACATTTACAAAATGATTATTAATTTCGTCCCATATAGACTTTTTATCTTTATTGATTTATCAATAGGCATTCAATGTCGATCGGGTGGTCCTTTCTTTTGAAAATTGGTCTTTATAATATTCTTGTTACACTTTCCTAATGTGTTTCTGTAGGAAAATATTATAATTTTTGTAAAGTTCTTGATAATATGAATTTTGTAGGGTTTTTTCATTTTGGTGTAATAAGTTTTTTTTTTATTCATTTATTTACTTTCTTAAGTATACTTAGATATATTTTATATAATTCTTTATTATTTTTTTTTATTAAACCAAACATTAAAATTATATACATAACAACATAAAAGTGGTTAAATGAGCTGATAAACTCAGTTTAACAACAGTGGTGATCTACAGTAATGATTATACAATATCGGAAAGTTTTTTTCCTGGTCAGTAGATTTGCAAGATTAAAGGGAAGGGAATTATTTGCATTATTCATTAGCATAAGGAAATTATTTGTATTATTTGAGTTTTGACCACATAGAAAAAGAGTATGTTGTGGATCAGCTACTTCATTACAGATATTACAATTTGGGCTGTCGGACAGACCTATTTTAAATTTATAGCTAGGGCAAATTATATGATTAGTCCGTAACCTACATATGATTTGTGTAATTTTTTTGTTACTAATACTAAGGAACCAAGACTTTATGGTTATTTTTGGTTTTATTCCTCGAAAGTAAAAAACCATTTGGGGCTGTGTCGTATTGATGTTGCCAATCTTTCAGCAATTTTTCCTTAATTATTCTATAAAAATCTGTTTTTGGGGTTTTATAGTTTGATAAGATTGTGCCGTCTTTAGTAGCATCTTTTGCTAATTTATTTACAGTTTCATTATCTTTGATTCCTATGTGAGCTTTAAACCAAACCAATTTAACGGTTTTTTGTTGATTAACAATGTTATAATTTAATCTGAAACTTTCGGCGATAAGGTGGTCTATTTCTTTTAATGGAGCACTTGCATCGACTTTCTGTATAGCACTAAGGCAATCAGTCAGGGTTGGCAAGTTTTGGACAGGGTGGTTAAAACCAGTGGTTTTAACCTGGTTAAAACCGTCCTGTCCAAAATTAGTTTTGACCATGCCGGTGGTCAAAGTGGTCAAAATAAGTTTTGTTGAACCTATTTTGTGGTCAAAACTATTTTTAAATGCGTAAATGCAACAAAACTATAAATACAATTATTAAGTACAGGATTTTAAGAAAGCACAAACTGTTAATAACATAAAACTAAAATTTATGTAATAACTTATTTATTCAATAAATACAGATAGGGGATTTCAAACATTTTATGGCAACATAATACTTATACACTAAATAAAATTTTCAAAAAAATTAATATGTTTACATAACCAGGATAATAAAAACATAAAACTGTCTAAAATATATAACATAAACATTACATAAAAAAGTTATATAAAACTTTATTAAAAAACATGAGCATTTAAGTTACAAATTCAAAATTGATCCTCCTCATTATCGGAGTTAAAACTGCCCGATGTAGGAAATGTTAATGATTTACTTTTAAGAATGAGCATACGATATACAGAAACAAGTTTATTACATTTATCAAGGCCTAATTTATTTCTTAACTTTGATTGAATAAAACTAAGATTCGAAAATATGCGTTCAATACCTGCTGAAGAAGCACATGATTTATGAAGGTAGACAGCAAAGTTAATAAACTTAATATTTAATCCCTTATATTTTTTTAAACCTTCCCACCAAATAACGGGGTTGAGGTTGAGCATTTCCTTATTAAAAAATGATTGTGGGAACGGCTTCTCTTTCAAGGTAAAAAATGTAATAAGAGGCAGAAATTCCTTTTCTGCATTTTCCTGCACCCATGTCCTAGCTTCTTCAATATCTTCGTCTTCTAAATCGGTACCAAAATATTTAGGATGTAGAAGATAGGCTAACTTATTCATAGGTGTAATACAATCCTTATATCTTTTAGTCACTTCTTCTTTGTACGGTTTTAAATTTTCTTCATTTAACAACTTCAAAAAATTATAAGTTGCGTCTGCTATATTTGCTGTATCTTTCTGCATTTCATCCAGTGCTGTCGCTATGTAGGATAATTGTAAATGCAGGTGTTTCGCTTCTACGAATAGGGCAAAATTTGTTATTATTTTTTGTATGTTTCCATCAATGTATTCACTGTTGCTGCCTGCAAGCAGCTGAACGTAATATGGACGATTTTTCAAGAATATGTCAAGACAATCTACCTGGCTATTCCACCTAGTATCTCCGGGAATTTGAGGTTTTCTAGATCCTTTTTGTTGTAATAATAACGCATTTGGTTTATGATGGTTCCTAAAGTATTTTGATAATTCGGTTACATGTCCCAATAAAGCTGCTATATTTTTCTTTTTACATATATCTCCACCTAATAAATTTAAGTAATGGGCAGCACAGCCATATGCAATAAAAAAATCCGCATTGCTTCTTTTTTCTTTTTCCAAGTCATGTCTCATTTTTTTCATTTTTGCTTCATTATCAGATACAAAAGATGTCACTTTACAAGCAAATTTTTGCTCTGCCTCTTTGATTGCGTCATAGGCGATAGTTTTACAAAATTCTGCAGTTTTTTCATTTACTCCAGTGTCGACAGCAGATAAAAAGTAAACGTTTTTTCCGTCCGATAAACAATTTGCCAAAACCGGTTGATTGTGTATGTTAGACCAGCCATCTTGAATAAGAGTAACTGACTGGTTTTTTAACTGATCTGAAACTTCTTCTGAAATTTTATTTTGCATATTGTCCAGCAATTCACCTGATAAGGTTTTTCTTGAGGGAGGTATATAACCGGGTCTCAGGGAATCCACCATTTTTCTGAAATAAAAATCCTCAATATGGCTGAATGGTACGTTTCGTGCAAAAAAATAGGCCGCTATATCCTCATCAATTTTTTTCTTTTGAAGATTAGATGTTTTTATTAAGAATTGTGACATTTTTGGTTGCAATAGTGATGACGATGAACCAGAAGCTGAAGAAACACATGATCCAGTTATGGTACTTTCGTCTTCTGAATTGTTTTCTTCTTCTATGTTATCACGTGTATGGTCAGAACTTGAATCCAATTCCATTTCCAGATCATCTGTGCCTAGATTTTTGCTTAAGATTTCATTTCTTGAATCTCCCTTTTTAGTCTTCTTACTTCTACATTTTTCTAAATGTTTTTTTAGCCGCAGTGCCTTACTACTTACTAGAGAATTACATACTTTACATCTTTGGCCAATCACCTTTCCGTCATTGCTAAGTTGGTCAAAATACGTCCACACCGGATCCTTATACCTTCCACCAAAACTTCGTTTTCGTACCTACAATAAAAAATTAATAATTTTGAATAAGTTGTTTAAATAATAAAAAAAAACTTTAAGTAAAGAAATATATTATATATTTCTTTATATATATATACGATTACTTTATCTGGATATACATTTTTCTGCGCTTAATTGAACCTGTGATAAATAGATATTTCAACCCATTTATTGACCACCGAGTTGACCACCATTATTAATACCCAATAGAAGGTTAAACAAGAAGTCACAACTTGTGTTCATCTTTACCCAGGATCATTTCGTTTGTAAGACGTGTAATATATATTAGAAAAAGCCAGATATCTTTAAAACGGATAAATGTACATGATGGCTCATTAATTCGAGGAAGCTTATTAAAATATTGTCATGGTTAACGGAGATATGAAGGGATTAATATGGTTTCTAGAGGTGCATGTCGTAAACATATGTTTGTGATCTGAAAAAGGTCGATAGTTAAGAATTGCATTTTTTTAATGAAATACTCAATATTTTATTTGACATTTCAGTTCTACCCTAAAAATAATTATAAAAATTAAAATAATTAATAAACTGGAATTTGACACCATAAGAAAGATTATTAACAACTAAGATAGCAATGCGCAATCCGTTTTGCTCAAATTTAAACGTTATAGATTTTACAGCCAGCAAATTTTGACTTTCAACCTTGAGTAATTTTAAAAAATCAAACTTAAGGATATATAATAAACAAAAAAAAGCTCATATTTTGGTAGAATCAAACTAATCAAAGAGTCAAATGAAGTATTGGGTGTTAGATGTAAGGTGTTCTATTTAAAATGCAATTTTTGTCTGTCACCCGTTTTGGGACACCCTGTATGTATAAAAATATTTTTAGGACATGCAGCTTTAGAAACCATACAACATTTATAGACAACTTTTTTTCATATCTCCATTAACCACGATCATAATGGACTTTCCTGGATTAATAGCCCACCACCCTGTATAATATTAAATATTTTTATTATTAGCACTATGATTATTACTATTAATTAAATATTTAGGATATAAAATAGAATCCAAAATAAAGTAAAACCAACTATTTTTTTTTCAACACTTATGGGTATAATTCCTTTGTTAATTTTTTATTTATAGTTTATAGTCAAATAAAACAGTTTATAAAACTAACACGGCAATATCTTACACAAGTTAATATTTGACCAACCAACAAGATACAAAAATTCCGTTTACTCGTTGTGCGCCCTAGAAGTAAATAATCCACCACAGAAAATACTACAATTTACTACTTGACCTTTCATTAAATACCCTGTATAATATCTATCAGAACGATTCTATTTTTACATAATTTCTGCGGTCATTTCTAGGTGCACAGTTCTTGAAATGAGAAAATGAGATGAAGTTTTGAGATGCAAAAAAACGGTAATTTATAAAATAAAAATGAACATTATTAATATATAACTTACCTTGGACATATTAAGGCACCAACCACTATAGTAGAGTAGCACAATAAATTAAATTATTTAAGTAGTTCTTTTCAGTACAGCCAGAAACTATATAAATCTTCCTAAAATACTGGTAAAACACTATAACAAGTTGCAACCTGATTGTTTGTTCACGTTCAATATAAATAGCGCGGTTGAACGCTCTCACTGTTGCCAAACTTTAAATATTGTATGATTTTTAAGGGTTTTAATTTAAAAAGTGGTTTTAACCATTTTGGCCGGTTAAAACCAGTTTTGACCACTGCCCTGGTCAAAATAAAAAAAAAGTGGTCTTTACCCAACCCTGCAATCAGTAAATATTATATATTTTTGGCTGTTATGTTCCAGGCAGATTTTGAATGCTTCAATTATGGCGGTTAATTCCGCCGAGAAATTTCAGAATTTGGAAGGAAGTTTACACTTAATGTTTATATTTCTATTGGGGAAGTATACTGGGCACCCTATTTTATCATTTATTTTGGATCCATCTGTAAGTATAGTTTCGTATTGTGACCATTTTTTCCTAATTTCCTGTATAAACAGGTTATTCCGTTGCAGCTCGGGGACATGTCTGAAGTCATCCATAGTTTCAACAGTAATTCTGTTGGAAAAATACTCATATGGAATCAAAAAGTTTGGAAGTTTATTGCTTGTACATATTCCCAGAAAATTCTGAAAAGTATATAAAACTATCTACATAAACTGGATTCTTTTTCCCATTCCAATATCTGTGAGTAAGACATATTGCAGAGACTTGATTAATTTTTGGAAGCATGGGACTATTTTCTGAAAATATCTTAATAAGAAATTTGTTTGATAAATATTCTTTACGAAAGTTTAGTGCTAGTTCACCGGCTTCTGCCTCCATTGCCACCACCGGGGTACATTTGTTTTTAATCATTTCGACTTTTTTAAGGTGACTGATTTCGCTACTGATTCGTAAAAAATACTTTTAAGCAGTTTTATGAGGAAACGAGGTCTATATCTAGATCGTGTAAAACTGACGACTACTGATTCGTTTTTTGATATTTCCTGTCCTTTTTCATTTGTCCATAGACATCTTTCTTATTGCTCGATATTTTCTTGGCTGCTGACAATAGATCTTGCTGAGGAGTATAAAGCTATATCGTCCGCAAATTGAAGTAAACTAACATTTGCAAGTATTACAGATTCAAGATCTGCTACGTACATTATATAGAGAAGTAGGCACAAAATGCTTCCCTGGGGTAGACAGTAATATACTGTTCTTGGTCCAAAAGTAATACCCTGAACCTTTACATATGTTTTTCTTTCATTATATAAATTAATTAAATTAAATATTATATTACTTGGAATGTCAAATTTCTCCATTTTCATGGAAAGAATATTAAGGTTGACGTGATCGTAAGCACCTTTAATATCCAAAAATGCTGCTGAAACAGACTTTTTATTGGTGAATGATAATTGTACATCTATGACGAAGTTTGCAACACTTTCATGTGTGGAATCCGAATTGAGACATGGGTAATTTATTGTTTTTTTCTAGTCAATGTTCTATTTTATTTTTAATTAATCTTTCATACGATTTTAAAACCCATAATGCTAATGATATAGGCCTGTAGGAGTCTGAGGTATTTGCAGGCTTTCCTGGTTTCAAAATAGAAATTATGCAATAGTTATTCCAGTCAGGTGGAATAACTCTTTTGTTTTGCCAAATATTGTTCAGAATATTAAGTAAAGCTGACTTGTCACTTTTGGACATGTTCAATAACATCGGATAATGAATATTATCCATGCCTGGGGCTATATTGCTATTATTTTTAAAGGCTCTTTCTAGTTCTGTAGTAGAGAATGTCTTCGATAAGTGCGTATTTTGCGTAGAGTTTGACATCTGACAATCGGAGCTTCTGCCTACCACAGAGCAATTTTATCATGAAATTCATAAATCTAGTTACACCTGTTCTATATTTGAATCTCTACTTCATTCCATACTTCTTTTAAGTTCGAATTCTTGCTAAGAAAAGAGCAATGCTCACGCCAACTCTTTCTTTTCTCCCTTTTGATGTGTTTTGCTAAAGAATCGGATCTTTTATATCTCAATAAATTGTCTAGATTACGGTCTACTCTATATATTGCATAATTTTCTTTTCTCTTACTTACTGCCTCTTGACATAGATCGTTCCACCATTGTTTGCATTTAGTTTTGTTGCTATCCGCCTTGTATTGTGGAATATTATATGAGGCGACTGGACTTATTTGCTCCATAAATTCTTCATAGCTTGTTGGAATTACTTGACTGACTATAAGTTCAGTTTCTTGCTCATAACTAAACCAGTCTGCTTTTCTAATATTCCATTTTTTGCTATTATTTTTAATAAAACATTGAGGCATGAAGTTACATTGCACAATAATTGGTAAGTGATCAGATCCACATGGATCTATTGTAGTGTTCCACTCTAAACAATTAGCTATGTCTGCGGTTGCTATTGTAATATCTATGGCTGAGTTACTATTATCAGTCCTACCAATATATGTTGGGTTGCCGTTATTTAAAAATATTAAGTTTAGTCTATGTAAAACTTCCAAAAGATTATTACCAGCCGTATTATTAAAACCACAACCCCGCGCTAAATGATGAACATTAAAGTCCCCCCCCCCAATATGAATGGTTTAGGGATATCATTAAGAAATGATAACTATTGATTAACTGAAATTATAATATTAGGTGTAACATGTATAGATATTATAGAAATAAATTTATCTTTCTAATTGCCACAACATCTACCCCTCCACCAGAGGTGTGAGATTAATGCTACTGTATACAATATTTGCCTTAATTAAAATAGTTGCACCTCCCTTCCCATAGAGACGGTCACAGCGTTCTGTATCATAACCTGTAAAATTTACATATTTTTGTGGTTTAAATCACGTCTCGGATAGCATTGCTATACTAATATTATTAAACTTAATAAATGTTCCAGGTTAGTTTTATTTGAGACAGCTGATCTGCAATTCAACTGGTCTAGGACAAGCCTATCCATTTCTAAAAACTGAATTCAGGTCCAATTTATTTTTAATGAGTTCATTCATTCAGTTCCAAATTTATTTAATTAATATCAAAACTATTTTTTTCTTTAAGAGAGCCACAGATATGATAATATCAAGAATTTTATGAGAAACTATATCCTCTACGGACGAGTCCTGTAGAGTATTTCTATAGAAAGAATCATTTCATTCATATACCTCCCCTTTGGCTAGGGGTTGAAAAAGGCGCAACTATTTCCCTATGAGTCTCTATAGTAGGGTCTGGAATTACAACGCGCGGTCTCTCATTGGGCGATATTTTAAAATGCGTAAATGTTCTGCTAGATGAAGTTGGAATACTTGATGAACCAGAAGCGGAATAGTTATGTTTATTTAAACTACTCTGAGTCTGGTCTCTATTGCTTAAATTAATTTTCTTATCTTGCAAAGGGCGGTTAATAACATTTCCAGAGTTGGATATTAAAGTTTCAGCATAAGAATGTTTAGAGACTTTTCCACATATGTCACGGTAAGATACATTTCGTAGTGCCATTATTTGTTTTATAAGTATTTGTCTTTTAAATTCAAATTTTTATAATCCGATGTATTATGCTGTCTTGTGTCGCTATCTTTGCAATCTTTTGTTTTATGTGATTCCGCACATTTTTCACATCGCAGTACGCTGTCACATTGCTTTGCTGTATGCCCGTATGTATAACAATTAAAACAAAGAATAATCTTTTGGATATAGGGCTCTACTGAGCATCTAACGTGTCCTATGGCGACATATTGAGGTAAAGTTTGTGTTTTGAAAGTACTATAATCGTTTGCGAGGGAATCCTTATAGTTTGACTATTTCTGTCTAGTTCAGGTTTTTCATTACTATCAAGTTTTGACAGTGTAATTATTTCTACATTTTTTACTATAAACACTGAATGAGAATCAAAACGTTTTATATCAGTTTTTAAAAAGTCTACCCCCGTACGTTATATAAGGAACCCTGGTATATATGCCTTTAAATTGTGTTTAATTTTTAAGTATTTCGAGTTAATTAATATATTAGCCGATTGAAAATCTTTAAATATGACTCGAATTTTTTTCTTGCCAATTGATTCCTTAAATTTTTCCGTCTATTTCTGGATGACACGAAAAAATTATCATATTTATTTTAATTGCATTTAATTTGCCTACAAAATTTGGATCCCATGGTTCAATATAAACATGATAAGACGCAACATTTCTTTTCTCTCTTATTGTATAGAAATAACTTTTGATTTTTTGTTTGTTTATTTTGTGTGTTTTTATTGCCAAGTTCTAAAGGATTTTGGTTCTGGGAATTGATTTGTAACGTTTTATTTAAATGGGATATTGTACTTATGTTTTTTTTTGTGGTGAATTAAATACCGTATCTTTTTTATTAATATCACCTGAAACCTGAGAAATATTGTTCACTTTCTCCGCAGAATACTCCATTTCATGGTGGCTAAATCCCGTAAATTCCCCAATATCGATATTTTTCGATTTACCACGATCGGGGGGGGGGCACCCCGGCTAGCGATGTTCATTTTAATGAACTTATCTACTATACTTTGTCGAAATCACCGGTATATATCCGCACAGTCAAGTAAACACGATCTATTCGTACGAGAACCTAACAAATACTCAAGCAAGTAATACACTGTACGCATGAAGTTAGCTAAAACAAAAAATAATATCTGTAACATTGTTACAAAAGTTAGGGAATTAAATCTATTCAAATTATAATTATATCAGCATTTTACATAATAAGTATATACTACAAAACCATATTTATAGGATTGATAATGGTCCGTCATCTTGGATCGCACGTAACTTTCTGCGAGTCTGAGTGTTTACACCAATTTGACGGATCTTTTGAAATATTCTTCTGCTTAATTTTGTGCTTCCCGTCCATTATCGTAGACTTTCCTAGATAACAGTGCCCAAAAATGTTCAATTGCACGTGCTTGTGGTACATTTGGAGGATTGTCATTTCTCGGTACAAAAGATATATTATTAGCTTCTAGCGTCTGTTGTGATTCTCGCATAGTGACAAGAAGCCAAATCCGGCCAAAACATTACATGGTTATCAACATGATGATCATTGATAAAATTTAGTAATTTTGATGGGCATCTTTCAATATATACGTTGGCATCTACAGCTTTCCCCCTTACATGACCTACATACCGTTTAGAAATTGCAGCCTCCGATATGGCACACCAAACCAAGAGTTTATCTTCAATTTTTTTTAATTTTACCTCATTTGGACAATTTTCTATGTTATCGGTAGAGAAACCTTCGTTACCTTTCATCTCTGAACGGGATAATGTGAAGTATTTTTTATCATCCAAGATGATTTTTCTGTTATTTGCAAAATGCATTCCGGGTAATATCCGGCAAGATATAGGAATTCTTGCTAACTGGTTAGATGTGTATTTTGTCTTATTACGTCTTTTCCGATATAACCCTCTGCTTTGTAGTTCTCTTCTTACAGTCTCATATGAGTACGAAATCTTCTGCCTAATTTACGTAGCGATGTTCCAAGGCGATTTTTCGCAGTTTGAATTAGTCTGTTGGCTTGGATTTCGCTCAATATTTTTGATCGCCCACTTTTTGGCAAATTTAAACCATGTATCCTTGTTCACATGTCGCTATTGTCTATAGATAGGCGAAATGGACATATTTTCATCGCGAAAAATATTTTCTATCTCACGCTTAGGAACTCGTCCAACAAGGTTCTAGATACCCTTTCGAAGTTCTAACTTATAAGCCATCACAACAAATATTATATGATTTCTGATAGCTGTCACAATAAATTTAAGTTTCAATGAGTATGTAGTTACCATGGTAAGAAGATGCCAGGCCACTACGATTAATTATAGGTCATTAAACTTTTTATCGAAACTTTCGTTATATACTTAACATAAAAATCACAGGGCAGCTGCATCAGCAAAACAGTCAGGTATTGGCACATATTCTGTCAGATCACGTGGAACTTTCCTTTCAGTAATGCGGATTCAACTAAATAATTGACAAAAAAGACAGGTTATGTTAACTACGCATTTTCTTCAAAACCAGATTAATGAAAAAAAACGGATCTTTCTATGTAAATAATATTTACAATGAAAAAAAAAGTTAAAGCAAATCGCTTACCACAAATTAAAGGATGGAACAAGCTTCGCCGGAAAATTATATTGCTAAAGAAGCAAAATAAACAAACAACTACTGCCTTAGTAGACAACTAAACTTATGCACTTATGTCGCACGAAGTTAAAAATACATATTTTGCCTCCTATTCGCGTCTCTCCACAACCAAAAGAAGACCCTCCAGGGCATCCCTTTCTTCATTTCAGTTGTCTAACTTATGACAACAAACCGGATCCTGGGTTGAAATGTAGCCTAATGTCAATTAGGAGAGCAAATTAAAATCTAAATTTAATTTCTGATATGAAAGGATTTTAAAAGTAAAATGCTACAGTACAAAAATTTGGAACTAACCCAGACATTTTCGCAAAGATAGTGTAGCAAGCGATAAAAAATAACATCACTTTCACTCAAATATGAGAAAGAACTGCGGTAAGAGTTTCATCTTAAAGAAGATATAGATTGCCAGAGAAAATTATATTAGCAAAAAAAATTACAGAAAATAACGTACATAGATCTTTTAGAAGTATCCAAATCACGCAGAATCATATATTAACCTTATATTGAAAATAGGAAACTATATTATTTTACGTACTGAATATAAACGAGGATAAACAACACTTTCTAGATGCAAAAAAAAACTAATAAAAAAATTATTTCGATTTTTCTGGTATGTCCATAATTTATCTTGTATCTTTCCAGAGTGCCTCAGGCCGGTCAGTGATCTGTAAGGGAATGGTTACCATGATGAAAAATTATGCCAAACTTTTATCCTACAAAATGTATTTCTGTGAAACATTTTTATGTCTTATAGCAATTAAAAAATATTTTTAGATGCTTCTCAATTATGGGCACATTTACGTAAAACTTTTCTCTCTGCCTTATATAAATAACCAAAATATTAACTTGAAAAAAGCTGGTACTTCCAGTACGTTTAGAGATTAAAATGAATGGCAATAAAAGTTATATAATATATTTTCCAGCAACTTAAGATGGGAAAACGTTAATATTAGTGATGCAACATACGAACCAGATCATAGCATGGCATACCTGTTATGCCCAACTGCAAGTTTTATTTAAAACTGCTAGTTAACCCAAAAGCAAACACAAATAATTGGACAAATCCCCTTATCTTAAATAATACATAAATTCTGTTAGTTACTGCCCAATAGAAAAAAATGAAATTAGTAAATTACAATAAAATAACACATTTTCAATTTAGTCCCAAGAACCAAGAGCCGATTTACTCGGGGTAACTATAGTGTAGTGTAGTGTTTCTTTTACCAAGGTAAATCGTGATTACCAATTCTATGAATTAGAGAAAAAATAATGGACATAAAATATAATCAACCTTTCGAAAAACAGTGGGATAAGCAAATAGTCTATTTGAAAGACTCTAATTTGTTTCAGTTAAGAAATAACTTTAATATTATATCAATGGATTTCCTAAACCCCTTAAATACTATCCCTAATAAAAAAAAATTAAAACACTGTTCTATATTCATCAAACATTGTTTCAACATTCTTTTACAAGATGCTCGGATAGAACCCAATTAGAATATAACTTTTTTATTTTTCTATTTGTGACAACAGCTTTCTTTCCAAACTCACGGAAATATATTTTTTTTATAACCAAATAATGTTTTGACTAGCTAATCATAAAATCGCAAAAAATATACAGAACATAGATTTTATGGTAATAATTATCATTTCTGACTTACCTGGAAGGCGGAATATCTTCCACCCTTTCTAGGTCTATTATAAGAAGGCAAGTACCGCCTAATGGGATCCAACTCATTGATATGCAGCAATCCGGCTGTGAGTAACTGCGCCAAAACAAACATAGCTTGGTTCCATAGATATAAACCGTGATCAACGACCATTTTTTTATGGGTCGTACCTGGTTCCATTTGTTCCTTTTTAATGTGTTCTTCTGTGACGTAATAGTACATTGGAATTACAGGATCTGAAAAGCAGAAAGTTCGTAACATATTTTAGAGCTAAATTACATATTATTATTATCTCTGAAATTAAAAGTAATGTCTAATTGAGCAAACAAGATTTTATTAAGATTAAATATCTGTAGTTCTGAATTGAATTTTTGAAACAACTCAAATAGCCTAAAAAATAGATAAAAACATGATAAACCTGCATAAACTTTCTTTTATATACATTTTGTTGTATTCTCACCTTAGTCTTCAAAGCTGAAGACGAGAATTGTGATGTCTTTATTAGATTAATTATGCAATGTTTCACATAACTACTTAACAGCTACAATTCTAAACTATATAAAATTAAAGAAATAAAGTCTAGTGAGCAAGATATTCCTTCCTTTTTTCAGCCTGCAAATGCACAAAAACATTCACGGAATAATAATCTAGTCTTTACACTATTATGCGCCAGTTTTTATAAAAATTACGTTAAACTCCATTCGCTTTAAGAATATAGTGCCTTCTAGACCTCTTTACCGAGATGTAAGTTAGCAGGCAAATATTATACATAATTTTAATCTCATAAAAATGAACTTGTGATTTATTTTGTTATTACTAAAACTAACAATATTTTCCAATTTATAAGAAACAGCACAAAAACATTAGTCTCCAAGTTGAAAGAAATGGGGAACATACGTATATAACAGCCGGTTTTTTCTCTCGACATCTAATAACGCGTGCCTGCGCTGTTGCCGCTCCGTCTCGCACAACAGAAGCATTATTTATTTACACGATCGATGTTATTTTTTGCATGTTAATATCAAATGGCTGCTACTTTTGCAATGACTTCTACAAAAGATGTACCATCAGGATTACAATGTAGATATTACGGATATAGTACATCTAGACCAAATGCTACAAACGAATTAATATTTTTTAGGTTTCCAGTAAATGAAGATACATGGTTGAAGTGGAATTATTAAAAGTGATCAGTAGTATCAATGCATGTTTTTACTAGTTGCAACTTTGGGAGTTAGATAGTAAAATACCTATTTTTCTGCAAGCCCAGCTAAGCCTTTTACCTGTGTTACGAGTTTTTATTATTTGACTTAAAACAAAATCGAGTAATCCGATCTTGATGTACCTAGTTTTAATTTTTTTATTGACACCTAGAATAGAATGTTATATGATTAGCTTGATTTTGTACGTAATGGTAGTTCATTGAACATGTGTATTTTAAGGATTCGCGACGGTTTAGCCTATTCCCATTTTACCTGACCACTTAGAAATTCCCGAATCTACAATTTTGTGATACGGCAAATTTTTATAATGGATAATTGTGCAACTGAACTGTGGGTCAATTGCAATTTTTCTCGCATGGGAATTAGAAACATTATATATGGGAAGGATTAGTAAGTACTTATTTAATTTGTGTCATCAAGCGAAACAGGAATAGGCAAATCGGGAATATACGATTTTAAGACTAAAAATGCGACCAATCACCTTTGCTTTCCTGGCTACGAACTTTTTCCATAATTCCGCTTGAACGGTGGCGTTTGCGCCTACGCCAATGTAATCTATCCTATATAAGATTTCCCAATCTTGTATCGAACAGATCCGATATTCTGTGGCTCAATCTAGCTCTAAGAACTTCCACCAAATATCGTATCTATCGCTCTCCCTCAGACGATATATTTAACGAGCTCTTCGACTTTTTGTCTGCTAAAGTAGATTTCCTAATCTCTGAATTCCCATCTTCTGAAATCATTATCGTTGGAGACCTTAATTTTCATAACAAGGAATGTTTAGGGTCTACTAAAACCAATCCCCAAGGTAGAGCAGCAGAGGCCTTTGCAATCAGCCAATCTTTTACCAACCTTATCAGAGAATCTACCTCTTTCTGATTACTCAACCAGAGCCTTATCCGTTTCCGGTTCTTCTGACCACGGGATGGATTAAAGGGTTATTAATCTTCCTCCTCTTGAAATGATTTTTGGTTCGTCTACCAGGGATCCTTCCGAAATTTCTTATAATGACAGACTAGAAAAAATTCGTACTCATAGTAACTTCTTTAAGAAAATTACTTCACAAACAGGCTTAAAACGAGGCATGAAATGATTACAATCGCACAATTCTCAACGCCAAAAATGGCTTGAACACACGCATAAACGGACGGTTTTTTCTTGCGAAACTGGTAGCCAATCCTTCTGGTCGCTTGCCAAAAACATTAATCAAATATTCGGCAAAAGCTCCTTCTGGTGATGAAATCGTCTCCACGTCTAAAGCAAATTTGCCGCAAATTCTACTTCCCGCTTCCATCAGTACTAGCTTTGCCATATACCATTATATAATTACTTTCAGCTTCTAAACTGTCCTCTATCCTTACCAGATTATTCCAAATGCCCTATGACCAGAGCATTTTCCCTTAAAGCTGGAAATCTGCGTGTGTACAGCCTGTTCTCAATAAGGGATCCAAAACTCTTACCTTTAACTACAGATCCATATCCTTACTTCCAATTATGAGTAAGGCAATGGAGAATAAACTAATACTTCTCTTAACTTGCCTTGAAATTACCTTTGTAACCCACAACTGTTTTACAGATACTACTATGGATTCTGTTCTTATGAATTATCATCCTTATTCATTCCTGTCAAGGAGACACGAGTTTCGACCTATTGCACCCCTTCACCATCCAACTCCAAATACCAAAGACCGGTATTCCCGAATTATCCTGATTATGGAACGTTGTGCCAGCAAAGATCTTTTCCTCTTCCCCCAATCTGTAAGTCTTTAAATCCCACAAGTTGTGTTTTTTTAAATGGAACACCCTGTATATTTGTCTAGAAATTGATTTGTCCTTTTAAAAGCTTCTCAAAAATATATAATAGTATGGGTCTATTTTAATAAACAACAACAAAAATCCTAATTTTTATAATTATCATCCCAAATTTTGCAGTAGGTCATGCAAAACGATGCCGTTTTCTTTTGTTTTCTTGGAAGCAAATGACATTTCCCAATTTTGTACGCGTATATAAAATATAGCGCTAGTTTTTTGTATTTATTTATTGTGTAAAAATATATTTGTATTATTATGGAAGAAAATCAAACTTTCGAACATTATGAGAAGTACGATATGTTAGCTTGTTTTATATTAAGTAATGAAAATGTTGAAGCGGCTTCTGAGATGTATTTTAACAGGTAAATAGTTAATTTTTAGGTATGTTGAAATACTATTGCTTAATTTTTATTTAGATATCCAGAAAGGAGGCAATATATCCACTTTTTATCGGATAAAAAAGAATTTACTTAATCACGGATCATTTATCAATCCTCGTACGAAAACATATAATAAAGAAAATCGGGAGGCTGAGGAAATTACGGTTTTGGCTAATGCAGAAGCTTACCCTACAAACTCTTGTAGGGCCAGTGAAAAGAGCATAGGGATTCCAAAAACTAGAGTTCAAGAAATTCTAAAAAAGCACAAATACCACCCATACAAATTTAGGCTCGTGTAGCACTTACAGCCAGGGGATGCAGAGCGTCGGGTAGTCTTCTGCAATTGGTTTCGAGAAAGATGCGATATGGTTAGAGATTTTGAAAGGAAGGTTATATGGTCAGACGAAGCACATTTCAGTAATTCTGGTATACTCAATAGGCACAATAGTAGATTCTGGTCCCAGGAAAATCAACACCAAATATTTCCCAGAAGACAGCAGGGCAGGTTTGGTCTAAATGTGTCCTGCTTCATATTAGGAACACATATAAAATTTTATATATTTGAGGGAAATCTAACAGCCAATCGCTATATAGAAATTTTAGAGGCAGCTATACCTGAATTACTTGACGATGTTCCTCTAGCGCAAATTAACGAAATTTATTTTCAACAGGACGGTGCTCCTGCATACAATTCTGGAATGACGAGATTATTTCTGGACAATAATTTTACCAATCAATGGATCGGAACAAATGGACCTATAAGATGGCCCCCTAGGTCCCCAGATTTGTCGATTTTAGATTTCTTTCTATGGGGATATCTGGAAAATAGAATTTACAAAGACCACTATGATAATGTCCAAGATCATCCCGTTATTTTGCTTAATTCCCTAAAAATACGAAAATTGTGCGAAGCATGCATAGAACAAAATGGAAATCAGTTTGAACAGTTCTTTTGAATTCCTTAGTTACTGTAGTTCTTATACGACAGTTGATTTTTGCTGTTTTATTCTTGTGTTACATAAATCTAGGTAGGTGGTACTTTTTTGGTGCGAAATTATCAATACATATTTTGATAAATAGATTAAATTACATATTTACTTTGATTTATTGTTAGGATGTAGATATTGTTAACGACTTTAAATAAAAGGCAGCATTGTTTTGCATGGCCTACTGCAAAATTTGGGATAATTATAAAAATTAGGATTTTTGTTATATATTGCGTTAAGTTAAAGGATAACCGAGAGACGAGGGGGGTCCCAAAATGCAAAATTTTCTATTTCGCCCTGTATCTCATAAACTAAGAAGGCTATGAAAATTTTGTTTACGGCTTCATGAGTTTCACAAAAAATTAGCTCACGTTCGTAAAAACCGCAAGGTTCTAGTTTTAAAAATAAGCGAGATACCCTGCTTTTGCAACCAAATCCGGACACCCTGTACAGTAAAGAAACATTCCAGCGTGGTTTTAATACTAAGCTCGGAAATGTGCTGAAAATGTAAATATCTGACAAACTGCTTAAAATACTTGTATGGAAAGTGCTCTTAATGATAATAAATAATGAAAATATCTTGGTTCAAAATACAAGAGTTCTAACCACACTACACAACAACTTGTTACGTTCTGGACGCGCGTTTCTCTAACCAAGTTAGCATCATCAGAAGATGATATAAACTAAAGTAATTCATCCTAAACGAGACTATCTATAGGTAAATGAGGCTACACTTGGTTGCACCCGACTGCACCGTTGTCAAGTAAGCAATAGAGAGGACTATAGGGAGTAGGCCCTCTGTCTTTATTTAGTGCTTTCTTACCGCATTTAACTATTTCTATACTCTCAAATGCATCCAATAATCTTTTATTAGATACATTTTTAATTAACTTAAGATTATTTATTCCTATTTGGTGATTGTTTTCCAAAGCATGTTGGGCCACGCTCGACTTTTCTGTTCTTCCGTATCTTAAATGTGCCATGTGTTCTTTAAAACGAATGTTTATGGAGCGTTTAGTTTGCCCAACATAATTTAGATCGCAGTCATTGCAACTAATTTCATAGATGCCACTCCTCTCCTTCAAGTCGACTTTGTCTTTAGGGTTTCCAAGGAGATTTTTAAAACTATTCTTCATTTTGTAGGCTACTCTAAAACCTACATTTTTAAATACTTTTTCTAGACCTCTAGTATATCTGGGATTATACGGGATTACTATGAACTTATTGGGAGCCTCAGGAGCTTGAAAAGTAGTGGCATCTTTTAACATTTTCTTATGCTTATGTCTATTTACTAATTTATGTACAAAATTATCATTATATCCATTACTTTTAGCTATATTTTTAATCCGATTCATTTCATTGTTAAAACGTTCTTTAAGTTCTAATTTGTCGTTATTTCTAATAACTAAGGTATTGAGAAAAGGTAATTGCCCATTGTTCTCCTTTTGGTACGTAAAATTAATGGAAGGATATTTATTGTTTAATGTTTCTAAGAAAGTGTCCAAATTTTCTGTTTTAGTATCAAAAATAGCAAATATATCGTCTACATATCTATACCACACCCTTGGGAAATACTTGAGTTATTTTTTGAATTGGGTTTCTAATCTACCCATCAACAAATTTACAAAAAAAAACGGAGATAAGCAATTGCCCATCGCAGTTCCCTCAAGTTATTTAGAATATTTATTGTTGAACTGAAAAAAACTTTGATTCATACATAATTTTGTGAAGCAAATATTCATCAATAATTTCTTTCTTTAAATTATTGAATTGAAGCAGTTCCTTTAGGTACTCTAAAGCTAGTGGTATGGGTACACTAGGAAACAATGAGCTTACATGAAAAAATATTAAAATTTTACCTTCTTTTAATTGAACATTCTTAATTTATCTAAGAATTCTAATGAGTTAGTAACCTCAAAGTTATCGTACGAGATATTTAATTTGCTGAATTCTACTAACCATTTTGAAATATTGTACGTTGGTGATCCAACAGCTGAAACAATAGGTCTCATGGACTTCCCAGGTTTATGGATTTTGAGAAGGCAATACAGTTTAGATAAATGGGTGTTACTCTGTGTTAGTTTGAATTTTAGTTTATCGGACACAAGGTTTTTATACTGTTTTAAGGTACTTTTTACTTCTGTTATCATTTTTGATAACGGGTTTTTCTCAATTAAATCGTAAGGACCAGTTTGAATCAAATTGTCTACTCTTTCAAAATAATCTGTTTTGTCTAGTATAACAACCTTATTTTCTTTGTCAGCTTTTAAATAAAAACATTCTTTTTTCTTTAGTCCCTGGATAACTTCAGTATTTTTACAAGATACATATTTTGATTTGTTGTTAACGTTTTTTGAGATTTGATTTCTACACGCCTCTCTAATGAATCCCTTAGTTGACTCTGGCACGTATTAAATGAAACTTTCGAGATTCGCTATAATAGTTGGTAAACTATTTTTTACTGGAGGCTTTGCAAAATTCAAACCTTTATTCAAAAGGGCGATTTCTCTACTATCAAAGAACTGAGAAGAATGGTTTTCTACAATGTTCTCGACTTCCGAAGAAATTTGTTTTTGTGGTTTCAACTTTCTCAGTTTGTTTTTAAGTGAACCCATTTTCTTCAAAAATTTGGCATCGATAGCTACGAACATTTTTCTTTGGAAATCTAACCATTGTTCAAATTCTAAATTACTAAGCTTATAAGTGAGTTTTTTAAATAATCCCTATGCTTCAATTTCAAGCATTCTTCGTTTGCTATACAGATTTTTAATTTCTAAATCTAACCTTCTAAAAATCTAAACCTTCCCAGTAACGGGTGATTGTTTAGGGATCTTGACTGAAATTAATTTTGGGAGTAGTTAGAGTAGCCTACAAAACGGAGAAGAGTTTGAAAAATCTCCTTGGAAACCCTAAAAACAAAGTCGACTGAAAGGAGAGGAGTGGCATATATGAAATTAGCTGTAATGACTGCGATCTAAAATATGTTGGGCAAACTAAACGCTCTATAAACATTCGTTTTAAAGAACACATGACACATTTAAGATACGGAAGAACAGAAAAGTCAAGCTTGACCCAACATGCTATGGAAAACAATCACCAAATAGGAATAAATAATCTTAAGTTAATTAAAAATGTATCTAATAATATTATTGGATGCATTTGGGAGTATAGAAATAGTTAAATGTGGTAAGAAAGCACTAAATAAAGACAGAGGGCCTATTCCCTATAGACCCCTCTACTGCTTACTTGATAACGGTGCAACCAGGTGTGACCACACAGTCTCGGTTAGGATAAGTTAATTTAGTTTATATCTGCTGATGATGCTAACTTGGTTAGCGAAACGCGCGTCCAGAACGTAACAAGTTGTGGTATCTTGGTCAAATCACAGTATTTTAAAAAGCAAATATGTAGTTAAATAGCACTGCTCCCTTTAAAATTGAAATGAAAATCAAAATCAAAATCGTTTATTTCCATAGACATACAGGTTGCATCGAAATTGTCATGTAAGAAGATACATTTAAAAAATACAATACAATACTAATTATATAAGAGTCGATATTGTTTTGTGCTACAAATAAATTGATATACCATTTTAAACATCCATTAAGACTTATCATAACCGAAATACCCTTACAAAAATAGATATACCTTAGGGTAGGACCCAATTACTTTTTGGTTAATTATGCTTCATACATCAAGTTTTAAAGCAATATGTCAAAGCATTTCAAAATTATCCCGGAAACTCCCGCATTTTAAATTTTATATCACTCGACTTACCTCTGCACTACCCTAAATACTTCCTGAAAAATGCATCTAAATTGGTCAAGCCGTTACAGAGTAATCGGTGTACATATACTAAAAAAGAAAAAAGAACAAACGGTCGAATTGAGAACCTCCTCCTTTTTAGAGTCGGTTAAAAAAATCTCTAATGATGAAAACACTTGATAAAATTAATATTTTTTAACTCATAATTATTAGCAAAAAATGCTATTTTGTTTTTTTTTGTCCATTTGAAAATATAACAATTTGCATTTTTAACTTCGAACTATGAAAAAGATTTAAATGCAATCATGTTTTTTATTTATTAATTTCGGTAATACGCTTTCCTTCCTATGGTATTTACGTTTAAGATAAAAGGAATTATATCTATTAAAACTACGCACTTAAGTATAATGCTAAACACCGTTATTTATTTAATTTAATTTTAAAATATTTTCGAAAACGAAAATATTTTATTTCATGAAACAAACTAAATATTATCAGTGTTCTTATATCAACAATATTTTTATGCTCGTCTTACAAATATAAATAGTTTATTGATGTTAAAAATATATAACAGCATTTACATACATCAGAATAATAATATTTAAATTACATACACTATAATGTCCCACTTAATTTGCTTAATTAGCTTAGACAAGAAATGTTGCATCATATTGATAGTCGAAAATTGGTGTATACGTACAACACAACCAAGGGGCTAAACAATGTTAACGCAGAATTTAGTTAAAATGCCTAATGATGGGTTCAGGTTTTTTCGAAATTCAAATTGTTGCTCTGAGAAAAGTTTCCTACAATTTTTGAGAACATTGGTACCAGTGAAATTGGTCTATAATTTGAGATATCACGTCGGTCACTTGTCTTAAATATTAGGACTACAATTTCCTGCTATGTTTGGAAAGATATGTTCACTGTTACGTTGCTTGGTTAGTTTAATTAATGGGTAAAGTATAAGGTTTTTTATATTTTTAATCAGCTCTTTTATATATTAAGTCGATCCTCCTCTCCTTTTGATTCGCAAAGTGATCTATGACCTTTTCATTGAAATTTGGAATATTTTTCACCAACCTTCTTTCTCACTCTGTTTCGCATAAAGGTTTTAATTTGTTTTCGTGTGGAAAAACACCGTTCACTTTCCACTGTTGTCATGGGTATTGTGCGCAGAATATTTAAAAATCTATGCTGAATTTCTAATGAAACTATGTCACAAATTTCTATTGCAATTCTGCGCTTACAATCATCAACCTTCCTGCGTTTACTTTTTTGCGATGTAGATGCATCTAAATTTACATTTTGAGCTAAATCTTGAGTCTCCGACACTGAATCCCGCACTTTTTAATTATTTTCAGCAAATGCTGTAATGTACTTTTTTGATATAACATCAAACTGATTGAGCAGTATATCAGCATGCAGCATTATTAAGTGAAAAAATCCAACCAGTAGCAAATGGCCTTTTAAAGAACCAGCCTGATTCAAAGTGTTTCCGTCTTTTTTCTTTTCTAAACAGTTTAATAAGTCAGTTTTATAGGTATGAACCGTTTCTACATAGCTAGTGTTAAAATTCCATCATGTAGGAGCAGATTTAGGTAGTCGTACTCTCACAAATGTATCTAATAGAGCTGTACGTTTAGGCAACCGTCCAAAAAAAAAAGAAGAAAATTCATGTAGATAAGCAAAAAATAATTTTATCGGTTTATGCTTACTGGTCGATTTTTGCAATACAAGGTTCAGTTGATAAGCATAGCAGTGAATGAAGATTGCAGCTGAATATTTTTCTTTGATTTTTGTTTGAACGCCTCCTAATTTGCCGCTCATGACTGAAGCACCTTCGTAGCTCTGTACAATTAACTTATTTGGCGTTTCATTAACTTTCAATTCTTGTAATTCCTCAATTATTAGATCTGTTAAATGTTGTGCCGTTGTACCTGGTCGAATAATTAATTTCGAAAATCGTTCCTGTACAATGCCATCCAAAAAAGATCTTAAAATTAAAGTTATTTGGGTTTTATTAGAACTGTCAGTAGTCTCATCAGCTTAAACAGCGAGAAAATGTGATTGTTAAATTTCTTGTTTTATTTGACAATGGGTTAAGGCGAGCATTGAATCCAAAATTTCGTTCTGCATGGACTTGGAAATGCCTTTAAAAACAGTGTTTTTTCCATATGTTCTTTAAATATCGCATCTAATTCGGATACGAAATCTATAAGTCCGCGAAAAATGCCTGGGTTTTCCGATGAATCACTTTCATCATGCCCGCGCAATGCAACTTCAAATAATTTACAAAATTTTAAACAGTCAATTATTTTATTTAAAATATATCGGTTTTTATGAACATTATCATTGAAATCGCAAACAGATTTCCGATACGCCCTGTACAATTGTTGCCTTATACACAGAATAGGAGACAAGGGTAACAAAATAAAGCATTCTTAACTTCACACCCGCAAATCCAGTCATACAATGAATATATGGATTGTTTAAAGTACCTGTTAATATCCTTTCCCTGGTCCTTGGTCGTTTACTTGATATTTAAGTTTGGAACAGGCCTTCCACTTTCTTTAAATTCAATGTGGCGTGCATGATTAAAAATCCCAGCTGTTTTCAAAGACAAAATGTTTTGCAGAACAGACATAATTTACTTTGAAAATCTAACACTCGCTAACAAAAACAAACAAACATGCCATACGATTATATATCCCGAACTGAAAAATCGAATACGACCAATCCAAGCCGGTCGTCGACTTCATTGCATCATTGCAAGCGAATGTTACTCTCGCTCTTACTCAAACAAGCGTCTATTTACCTTACCGTTATCTTTGCAGCAGTAACGTCGCGTCAATATGTAAATATTAGTACGGGCGGCGGATGAATGTAAAGGCTATGAATTTAATTGTAATATTAGTGTAGCGACGGGTAAATAATCTATAACGTATACCATACTTAATTGGAAAAAAAATAGAAAACTGCAATAAGCTGAAATATGTTTGAATTATGAACCAGATAAGTTCAATTTAATTAATTTTGGTAGGTCATTGACCCTTAGGAAAAACCGACACTGTGAAGCAGTATTACCCAGTTATCTATAAAGATATCGTGAATGCGAATGCTTGTTACCATATTTGGTACGGCTGCTAGAATCTATGACCCCTCGCCCTAAAAGAAACCACGGTAGGCCTTGTTAGTCTGTCTAAATCATATATGGGCAACCCGGGGGAGGATCCGACCCTCCACCAACTCCAATCCAGCCTGCGAGAGATTCAGAAATTCAGAAAAAAAAAGATTTAGCACGCATTGTTTGTAATTACTGACAACCAACCTAAAACTGTATTCTTTAAATCATAAAGACTAAAATCTATAGATAGTTTTATTAAACGTACGCAGTGGAAGGCCACAGTCGATTCAGTCGGGAAGCCGCCCGATGACCTTGAAGCGCACTGAGCGATGCGTTATGAATAACAGTCGGCTCTGAGAGCTCGCATCGCATATTCGCGTACGATCGGGACTCTCGATTCGAGGGTATTCTACTTGCTTATAGCGGGTAATATATAAACCGCTCAGCGCTCGTATCAACTTATTACTTCTTAACAACTGATAAGAAAAGATGCGGGAAATATTCAAGCAAATTTAGCTCAGAAGAAAAAAAATCTATCAAGATGTCTGGTTTAAAAAAGCGGAAGGTGGACACAAAATGTCGTCAACTCCAAAACAAATGGACTGATGAATACTTTTTTATCATGCACGATAGTAAACCTATGTGTTTGTTGTGCAATGAAACAATCTCTGATTCAAAAGAATACAATATGAATCGGCATTACTCCAGCAAGCATTTCGCTGAATATATTTTACTTACGGGCCAGTTAAGAAAGGATAAAATTAAAAAACTCATTACCGATTTAGGAAAACAGCAACAAATGTGCTAATCCCATAGATCAAATATAGACAGCTAGTTTTATAGTTAGTTCCAAAATAGCAAAAACATCGAAGTCAGTTTCTGAAGGAGAGTTTGTTAAAGTAGTAGTTAAAAGTTAAAGTTAGTAGATGTTGAAGCACTTTTGTGCCCAGAAAAAAAGAAAGTCTGAGAAAGCGAGCTTATCGCGACGTACTGTTGCTCGACGTATAGATATGATGGCTAGTCATATGAAAAAAACATTGACTGATATATTGGCTGGTTTTCAAGCATTTTCGATTGCTTTGGATGAGAGTACCGATTAATCTGACACAGTCCACTTAGCTATTTTTATACGAGGTGTTGATGAAGAATTTGTAGCGACAGAGGAATTATTGGCTTTACGGCCACTACAAGGGACCACTACTGGGAAAGATATTTTTGCCGAGGTGCAAAGTATTTTTAAGCAATATGGCCTGCAGTGGTGTAAATTAGTTGGAGTGTGCACAGATAGTGCGCTTTCAATCGTCGGTTCACGAAAAGGTTTTATCGGAATTCTGTTATGAATGTGCAAGAATGTGATTTAATAATTCTGTATTGCATTATTCACCAACAAAACTTGTACTCTAAGTCCATTCGACTGAAGAACGTTATGGATGTGGTAGTAAGTATTATCAATTTCATTAGATCCCGCGAGCTTAACCATCGCCAGTTTAAAGCATTTTTGGATGAACTCTCTTCAGAATATGATGATGTGACATACTAAAGTAAGGTGGCTAAGCAAAGGTAAAATGCTAAAAAGATTTTATGACCTTAGAAACGAAATAGCTGATTTTATGGGAACGAAAGAGAAAACATTGCCGCAAATTTGTGATCCAACAAGGCTTTGTTGAATTCCTAGTAGACATCACAGGACACTTAAACGACCTGAACTTAAAGTTTCAAAAACAAGGGCAATTGGTAAATCAGCTGTACAATCATCTTAAAGCTTTTCAAAACAAAATTGGCTTGTGGGAAACACAAATGTAAAGTAAAAACTGTTTTCATTTTTTAACATGATCCAGTCACGAAAACATTGAATAACGTTGCAAAGCTGAAGAACTAAAACTACTGTCAGTGCAATTCACTGATCGGTTTTCCTATTTAAACAATATGGATAGCCCTCCAATATTTTTGCAAATCCTTGTAAGTGTAACGTGGAAGATGCTCGCTCCGCTTCACTTACAAATGGAGTTGATCGAGCTTCAAGAAGACTCATATATCTGAATTTGAAGATGTGGAATTTTACAAAACATACCTTTCCGAAGAAAAGTATCCACAGCTGAGAGTTTTCGCACGAAAAATAATTTGTACTTTTGGTAGCACGTATAAATATGAGCAGTTTTTTTCAATCATGAAAATTAATAAAAATAAGCATCGTACTCGGCTTACAGATGTTAATTTAGAAATCACTTTGCACCTATGTACTATTGATATTGACCCCAATATCTATCATCTTGTTTCTCAGCTTCAGACTCATTATTATCATTTCATTTGACAGTGTATCGCTTTTTATTCACTACTACCTACTTATTTCTTACCTACGGCCAGCGACCTGATTAAGTCTCGAAATTACGCCCTCAGTTAAGGAAAGACTGCCCATATCTGGTCTAAACAAAAGTAAAACGGAGGAACTAAAACTAACCTAAAAAATCATACCTCTAAGAATTTTTTTTAAGAACTACATACCGTTATGTAATTTAAATTTGCCTTTAATGATCAAAAGCTTTTTTAATTATACCAACTTTTAATGATACTGTAGACTTTACACTTGCAGAGTCCATTATGGTATCCTGTTTTTCATAACAACCGAAATTCCTTCAATGAAATTAGAATTTTTGAAACCTCCTCTGCAATTATTATGCTTTTCTGAAACTTAATCTGGAAACTTTACATTTTATAACAAGCCCAATTTTTATTTTTGTTCATTTATATTTATTACCAATAAATAATCAACAAAACATGTTCGCAAATACCCTAAATACTTTTTGAAAATAAGATAAACATCCCATGCAGTCAGTATTAACCGTATTTTGGGCGATATATTTGATAATCCGACCATGACCGACACGTAAGGTCGAGTCGCGCTTCACAGCGGTAACTAGAGTCGCAGGGTTTCCACCATAATCTGTCGACTCTACTCTGCTATCTAGCCTGAGCTCAGCCATACGATTATAAGATATACACGCTGCTGCCAGTCATCTCTATAAAGCCAATGCTAGTACTATTTCATACTTTCTAATATAAAATTAATTTTGTATTTTTTAAAGGCACATTTTAGATCAAAGTTGCATCTGGTTTCGGACTGACATGTCAAAGTACATACCAGTTTAAAAAGGCTGCTACTAATTATAAAGCAAAGTAATTTCCTTTAAAATACATCAGTTGCTGATCCATTGCACCTATTAGCGAATAGTAACTTTTTGTCAATTTCCAACTTTCATTGTAACAAACGCACATGACACGAAAACCGGAACCGGACACTTTATTATAGTAAATAACTATAATATACACATAATTGTTAGTATAATAGTTGGCAGTTATTACTTTCTTACCCTCGTTGTGATCCAAAAATATCCTCTTTTTGAGTAATTCTTGGTACTCTGAGATCTGATCAGGCAGATTTTTAAAAACGCCATCTATTATCATAAAAATATAAAATAGAGGCCACTCACACTCAATGTCTTCAAAATGTTTTAAATCCTCCTTTCGGTAATATCTGAAAAAATGGAAATGTTTGACTATATATAAATCTAAAAAATATATAAGAATTATTAAAATATGGCTCTATATCTGGGCAACAACAAAAACAAATTAATCTAAAATAAAGTCAGCATCATGCACTATAATCATGTCAACGAACTAAAATAAACACTCAGTACAATTATAAAAAAACTAATCACATATATATTTATAAACATTTTACTATATATATATATATATATATATATATATATATATATATATATATATATATACACAGTAAACTCCGGTTATAACGTACCCTGTAGGGGCAAAAATATCGGTACTCTATAGGCGGAGGTACGTTATAAAAAAAAACACAAGAAATATGTATGTACGTACATGTGTATTTTTATTGGGTATAAAAATATGTTTAAACTACATTTAAACCAAAAACAGTATTTATTATAAAAACTTATAACTTAAAACTACAAATAATACATATTTTAGTCTTTTTGAGTAAGAAAACTTGTTAATTTAGTTTGTTTTTGTTTCAATAATAATTTCAACTTCATATTATTTATGTGCTTTTCAACATTCAAAGCCGCTTGCATAATATCATCGGACACGTCATCAGAATATTGTAAAAACTCTGTAACTGTTTTAACAGCACAGAGCGCCTCAGAATAACTTGGTACCTTGTCCTGTTGAACTTCGTCGTCGCTTTCACTGTCAGAACTATGAAAATCATGTGGATGTAAAACTTCAGTAATAATATCATTATCTGTTAATGACTTCGTTGTTACTAAACTATCATCAATTGTTTGAAAGCTATCTAGCTCAGGAAGATACATTTCGACGTTGGTTAGATCTTCATAGTTGTTGTGCAACCAATCACTAAGGGGGACTTCCCAGTCATCGTCGTCAATATTTTTGTACTTCTCGACCCACTGAACCAGAGGTAAGTCATCGTCTGAATCAAACCCATCTACCGATTTTATCAGACCTGCATGTTGAAAGCAGTTTTTAATAGTGCTTGGCGTAACTTCATTCCAAGCTTGAGCAATTAATTTCATTGACTCTAGGATAGTTATGTTAAATGTCTCCTTATTGTCCAATGATTGGATCAGGCGATGCATAAAAGATCTACGATAATATGATTTAAGACACTTGATTATGCCCTGATCCATAGGCTGTACGACTGAGGTGCAATTTGGTGGCAAAAACTCTAATCTGATATTTGTAAGAATCAGGTTTTTTGGATGAGCTGCACAGTTGTCAACCAGAAGAAATATTTTTCTCTTCTGTCGTCTTAATTTTTCATCCCAATCCTTTAAATAATTTCCAAAAATTGCTGAAGTCATCCATGCTCGATTGTTTGACTTGTAAATGACAGGCAGATTTTTTACATTTTTCATGCATCTGGGTCGTTCATATTTTCCAATAATAAGTAGTTTGCATTACCCGTCATATTTGCACAAACCCAAACGGTGTACCTCAACTTGGACTGCTTCCCTCCCACACACTTTTCCCCCACAAATTTAAGGGTACGATCTGGAGTCATCTTGTAAAATAGCCCAGTCTCGTCCCCATTGAAAATATCCTCACTGCTATAATGTTCTGAAATTTTGGGCCACTTATCTTCTAACCAGTTTAACACACTTTGCTTGTTAACATCTGCTGCTTCACCCGAAATCTTTCCGACCTTTATGCTGTGACGAACTTTGAAACGTTCGAGCCAACCTGTAGAGCAACTAAAATCGTCACCTTGTAATTCTTTAAAAAAATCCTCGGCTTTTGCTTTTAAAATTGGACCACTTATTGCAATATTTTCGGATCTTCGAACCTCAAACCATCGTAGAAGAGCTTGATCGACATCATGGCGTATAGGATTTCTAATTTTTTTAACACTGTGTGACTTACTTTCACTTGCTTTCTTGATTTTTTCGCGATTACTCCAAATTGTAGACACTGTTGTTTTTGCTAAATTTTTTCGTCTAGCAATTTCCGTTTTGCTGATGCCACTTTCAATACTTTTAATAATCTCTACCTTTTCTTTCACAGTTATTGACTTGCGTCGATCCGCCATATTTATCACATATAAAAAATCTTAGTAGCGTACCTTTTCGTAAAACAGTCGAATTAAAAATGCCGACTGTCATCGCAGTAAAGCGCTGCGCCGGTTCGACAAAAATCCCGCAAACGATTACTGGGGAATTCCCGACAATGTCGGGGAACACCCGACCGGTAGTCTGGTTTTAACGTACACTCGTACTTTATAACCGAAATTGGGCTACTGAAAATCGTACTTTATATCCGGAGTTCAAATTACATAGGGTACGTAATATCCGATTAAAAATCAAGAGTATTTTGGCCAGGGCAATCAAAAGTGTACGCAATAACCGGAAGTACGTTATATCCCGTGTACGTTATTCCCGGAGTATACTGTATATATATATATATATATATATATATATATATATATATATATATATATATATATATATATAGTAACTTATTCCAAACTGTTTCGAAAATACTCAGAAAGATCATAATAGGCCTTATTTACCAGTCTATTTTTTAATTCCCTACGAAAGTCATAAATTGTAGGCAGAGACCTAATGTGAACTGGTAGATGATTAAATATTTTCCTACTTTCATAGATCAGAGATTTCTTTGTGAGTGCAGAAGTTGGAATTGGAAGCTCTCTTGTTTGTCTTAGAAGCTGAGCTGGGTTGGGGTTCAATAATGCATATTTGTTCTTGAACATCCGGCTAACTGTCTCCATAATGAACAGAGATATTAGTGTCAATATTCGTTGTTGTACAAAGGTCTACAAGAATCTCTCGATTTTGCCTTACACAAATATCTGTTTGCACGTTTCTGTAAAATGAAAATAATTTCAAACAGACCCTGGTTGTATAAACACCAAAATGCAATTCCATAACGTAACTTCGATCCCACTAGAGCAAAATAGACTTTTCTGCTAACCGATGAATCGAACTTTCCCACTATTGTTCTTATTGCATAACAAGCGGAAGCTAATTTCTTGCTCAAGAATGCAACATGGCCCTCAAACCTCAAGTCACAGTCCAGCAAAAGGCCCAAGAACTTAAGTTCATTTCTGTTTAAGAGACGGCCAGATGTAAATGGTGCCAAACTTACTTCATGCTTAAACCCCATGACATAAGTCTTATCATTGTTGAGTGAAACCACTCGTTTATCCTGACCAAGTCACCAGAAATTAGACGATTCACGTCCTGAGTTGTTTCTGAGTGCCATAAAACTGTGGTGTCATCAGCAAAAAGACTAAACATTCCCAACATGTGTTATAGCGTTAACGTAAAGTAGAAAAAGTACCGGGCCCAGTACAGTACAGTACCCTGTGTTTGTAAATTATGTATATCCAATATACTTAGATATGTAGTTATCCTTTTGTTTTTTTGCAACCGATAAATGGGGCAACAGTGGTCCGTCTGCAAAGTAAATCGCGGCTGTTCCTTTGTGCTCCTCCGAACCCCGCTTCCGAGCGGCGAACCAACCACCAGCTGATTGACATTAAGAAGAGTCTCCTAAGAAATGCTATTGAAAAGAAGGTCGTGCGCGCCGCCTAAAAACTCGACTTCCAGGAACAAGTGCTTTACGCGAAGCATAATATTGTATTTTCTCCTAATTAAATTAATGTAATAAGTTCTTAAATATATCCAGTTTGTTAAGGATATTTCGTGTTGTTTCTTGGGATGAAAAATAAAAATAAAAGCGTATACAGTTCATTAAACGAAACACCTTGTGGTACACCGCAAGTGATATTTCTATTCTCTGATGCCGATGAATCCACAAACACCCTATGACTCCGTCCCTCGAGATATGACACAAAATACTCCAGACAAACACCCCTAAATCCATAGTTCTGAAGTTTTCGCAGCAGTACCTCATGAATCACACAACAGCCTTGGAGAAGTCACAAAATACCACCGTTGTGACATCACCACCATTCACGTGCCTGAACACATTCTTAAGAAACTGCAAAATTGCGTCCCCTGTATTCTTATTTGTTTGAAAACCAAACTGGCTTTCACTAATGATAGAATTTCTTTCCATAAAAGAAACCATTCTTTTTTTAACTAGTCTCTCGATAACCTTGGATAAAGTAGGCAACAAGGAAATGGGTCTGAAATTTGACACCTGGTTGGGCTCGCCTCCCTTATACAGTGGTATAACCTTGGATCTTTTTAAAACATCCGGAAACACACCCGTCTCCCATGAAGTATTAATAGCCCCACTAAGGACTTCTAGAACAAATGAAGGATTTTTGCAGCAATTCCATCCTCGCCTGCAGAATTTAGGTTTTTAATATAAAAAATAATCTCAGGAACATCAGTTGGATAAAAACCAAACGAATCCCTCACACTTATTTGGGAAAAGTACTCCAAGTGCGTTCCGCTTTTTTGCATTCAGTGAGAACATTACATGAACTAACAACTCCTTGATGATCTGGGAGGCGAGAATTAATAATACTACAACTAACACATTTAAAATATGAACAAACAAAATCAAAACAAGTCATAGACTGCCCAGATATACGGGTTGGGCCGTACACATGCATATTTAGGTTGTATGATTGTATGATCGATGATTGGTTCTTAAGTCTTATAGAGGCTGAGTAGTTACTATCATTATAATTTATGTTAAAATCTGCCATCAGCAAGATTTCTGCACCAGTTGGAAAACGATTTAACAGAGATTCAAGATTTGTCAAAAAATTAAGGGAAGCTGGCGATGGAGGTCGGTAAAGGCATACTATATACAGCTTTTCAAATTCTAATGTAATAATTGAAAACTCAAATTCCTTCTCAACACTTAGATCATCAAACTTATTGCTGCATTCGAATAAATATTTTTATTATCGTGCACAGTAATAAATGTACCGCCATGGTTAAAATTAGGTCTACAGTGATCAGTTACTAAAATTATATCGGGATAATTCTGTTCACTTAATAAAACAAACAATTCATCAACCTTATTTCTAGTCAGCTTAATGTTCAATAACAACTTTTGTATATCCAGCGGAAATAGAGGCTATTTTAGACTGCAGAGGCTCATGGCACACCGAAAATGTTTATCAATATTTAGAGGAGAATTTTGCACTAGTTCAGATTGGCACTCTATTTCCTACTTCATGGTATTGGTATAGAATCCTTATTGACCCACTTGTCCGCATTAACTTCAATATTCTTGAACAAATTCAAGGAACGCTAATATTCTTGAACAAATTCAAGGCACCAGGTGTTAGTTTTACGCGATAAGTCGTTTCAGCATTCCAATTTTTGTCTCTCAATTCAGTAAAATTATCCAAATTGAAGAAATAAGCGCTCTGTTCATTAACTAAAATACTCTTATAAATTGTCAGGTTTATTTCATAAATGTATTAAAAATTTTATGGTCACATAAATTAAGTTAAAAATTTCTTTGAGCAGAGATAAACTTTCCAAAAGAACTTCTTTTTCTCTCATAGCATTTTTTTGCCAGTGTACAACACAACGGTATCCTGTTTTGTAAATTTGATGATAATCTGTTCGTTTCTTGTATAACATCATCTAACAGAGCTTTATATTGGTATTGACAGTTGATATCAAATTGACTCTTGGTATATTTTTTAAATAATGCTATGTTACCTGACGCACAAGATGTATTACCTATTATTAGAATTTGAGCTCTTTATAATAAGTTAGAGTGACCATCAGACTCACCAACAGAAATTTGGAGATTTGCTGTTGATTTTTCAAAATCATTAACATATACTTAGTTATCTTTAGTCAATGCCTCGAAACTGATCGGCATGTTGTCTTTGACTGACTTTAAGTCACTTAGGTCATTCATTAGCTTTCTTTCCCTAATTTCTAACTCGGCGATATGTTCAGAGAGTAACCTGTTTTTCTCCATCAGTTGCAGTATTTCCTTGTTCAATTTTGAAATTTCTTGCTTCTGACTGTTGATAGTTTCCTCATTGTCCCGTTCAGTATTAAAAACGTCACTTTCAAAATTTGGTGTTATTTTCCTCAGTTTCTTAATATGTGTCTCCTTCTCTAAATTATCTGCGTGAATTCCTACATTAAGTTCATCATTTAACTTGCTAACTTTGATTTCAAATTTTGTCTGCAACATTTCCATTTGAGCATCCTTTTTTAAACATTCACTTTTTAATTCTTCTAACTGTTTAATCAGTTTTTCCAGTTTCGGTATGTTTTCTAAGTAAGATATACAGTCGGCGCAGTAGTAAATAATACGACGTTGGCTTAAAGCTATAGCGTGTGCTTCGGTGGTTGTAAGTTTAACACACTCTCTACAGATTATTGATTTACATTTGTCACATGCAGCACCAAATAGTTCATCATCCTTAGGCCTTGGTTTAAAAACACATGGTTTGCGACATTTAGTACAGAGAAACATATTTAGACAAAAAAAAATCACACAAAAAAATTATTGAGTAAAATAAGAACAAACAATAACAATGTTCTACCAAGTTTCATTTTGTCTCAAGTACAATTTAGAGAGCTTTTCAAATCGAACAAAAATAAATAAATTTTTAATATCACTACACAATATAAAATTCGTAAAAGCCAGACCTGCTTCTTTAATCTATACATAAATGGGATTCACAATATGTATGTATATATATATATATATATATATATATATATATATATATATATATATATATATATACATCTTTCACACAAACTCAGGCCAAATATAGCAAGGTATATGCACAAAACTGAGCCGTGAAAACAAACCTGAGCCGTATATTTGGCTCAAGACTGTTTCTGTTTAAAATGTAATGTTCTAACTGCTTTATCCAAATATACTAAATTGCATTTTAAACTTTACGGGCCTCGATACAAGAGTAAAGTATTCGGTTTACTCAAAAACTTTTCTGTAATAAATAATTTCAATTATTAAAATGGCTCTGTTTTGATAATTTGTATATGTTTGTATACATTTATGTATGATCAAACCTAAGCCAGTAAACTTAGCAACAGCGTAAACCAGTTTTTTTCAAGCTTTAAATTTTGCGGTATTTTGTCTATCTGTGCGGTATTGGTAAAGATTTAATTTTTATTGTAATAAAATATTGTTTCTTATTTCTGAGATCGTGTTCAGAAGTGCTGGTGCATTATGTCAAGAACAATGTTACCAAAATCATTGATTGAAAATGCAAATATATTCAGGCATTTCATGGCATGTTCTGAAAACACTTCGATGTACCTGGTTATCTATAAGCAACTTTTTTATAAGCCTATTTGAACGTTAGATAGAATAATGTTCTTTAAATAAAATAATTAAAAGTTTTAAATATAGTAGCTAGTTTCTAAAAATAATAGGTAATATAAATTGAATTCTAATTTAAAAAAAAATTACTTTCAAGAGAATTTGGAAACAGAAAATGTACAAGTATTAAGGCGGTTGTTTAACGGAAAATTAAAAGTTGATTTGTAAAAAATAATTTAGTTTTAGTGAATAAATAAGCATAACTCAAAAAACTACTTATATCGAGCTAGTGAAATGTTAAACAAATTATTAATAAAACAATTTACTTGAAATTATGCACAAAAATCAAGCCTTACGCAGAAATCAAGAGGTAAAATTTTGGTACGAATCCAAATTAGAGGCTTAACAAATTAAAAAAAACAGCTTGAAAAAACTACTTATTATTTGTGCAAGAGTTAAGTGTGTTGTAGAGATGAACTGATAAAATTGTACTGCGAATTCAAGATGGTGGAGAAATTTTTGTAATGGCGAAAAGTTTTAGCGGTTCTACATTCCCAAAAAAAAAAAACTAAAAAGCTAAAAAACTACTTATCTGCTTGACTTCAAATTTTGGTCAAAAATTAAAAGTCTTATTGGGATGAACTGGTAACGTTTTGGTAAATATCCAATATGGCGGCCTAATGAAATGTCAAAAAACTATTTATATAAATTCTTTAAAATTTTGCATAAAAATCAAGTGTTACATAGAAATGAATGGCTAACCTTTTGGTATGAATCCAACATGGCGGCCTTAGAAAATATTTAAATAATCAGCCTGAAAAAACTACTTTTTAGATTAGCTTCAAATTTTGTGCAAGCATTGAGTGTGATATAGAGATTAGCTAGTAAAAATTGTGGCACGAATTCAAACTGGCGGAAAAAAATGGCGATCAAATAAAATATTTAAAAAATCAAAATCAGTGAAAAACTACCTATTCATTTTTTAAATTATGTACAAAGATCAAGTGTTGCATAGTCGGAAACTGGTATAATATTGGTACGAATCCAATATGGTGGAACAAAATGACGCTTAATAAAAATGTTTGAAAAGACAGTATAGTCGCCTTCGAATTAATAAGTCGCGCCTGACATCACGATATTATATGAATCCAACAAATTAAAACAGAATTTCAAAAAATGTTTTTAAACCACATAATAAAATGGTGACCAATCAACAGCAGATTTTCGGCATAAAAGGTTAGGCATGAACATTCACCTTACGATTTTTACAGATGTTGTGCAAGGGTTTTAAATATTACATAAAATATATTCGTATTCCATAATATTCAAAATATTAAATTCATTTAAAATTCTAAATTTTAATGTTTAAAATATAAATCGTACACAAACGCATACATTTCTTTTTAGAGCGTGTGAACTATGATCTATTATATGCAGAGCTTACAAAACCTCATCATACGGGAAAATTTTTGTGTACTGATTTCTCAAAAAAATTAAGTTTTGATAAAAGTTGATGCTAAACTAAAAGTTGAACATGTTAAATTTAAGGTTTAATGCACAGGATGTTTAAAAAATAGAAAAAAGTTTAAAGAATAATTTTAAACACGGAAATTCTGAGAAAGCAGAATTATAGGCCATTAAATATTTACAGTTAAGTAAGCTCATTTTTTTTATTTTGTTTAAAGTTAAGGAACCTAAGCCCAAAAATTGAAAAAAAAATGAGTTTAAATATTTCCTTAAATATTTTCAATATTTAACTTTTAGTATAATTCGGTTATCTCAAACACTCCATTATTAATTTTTTTACATTCTAAAATAACGAGGTGTCTATTATTTGAACAACTTGTATATTCCAACAGAGATATTGTAAAACATAACTTTTCTTTAGAAACATTTATCATAAAAACTATATGTGATACTAAACGACTATGTTCAGAACTATTATCTACTATGTCTTTCAAATAAGCTATTTAAATACAGAATGTTGAATATTATTGGGACTTCTCTGAGAAGCCCGACTTTGTTTTTATTGCAATAGGTAGATACTAGGTGCCTGTAATTTATTTTTTGAGAAAGAAACACCAACATTTTTTATTGCTGGCATCTGAGCTAAAATTTGGCATACCTATGTAACTTCGATGACAATGCAATAATATGGTACCATGGAGTTTAAAAAAAACTTAAATATCTTATACAGGATCCGTAAAAAAGTTGAAATGTTGAGAAACGTTTTTATTTTTGATTTTAGCAGAAAAAGTTATCCTTCATAAAAAGTTTTTCCAAAACTTAAGATTGGTGTAGAAAAATCGTGAATTTCCTAAACAGGGTAGGTAAAAAAATAACGAAAAAGGGTCTGAGTAAAATAAACGTACAAAAATTAAACGTTAAAAACAATATAAACTATTGAACTAAAAAATAAAAAAATCGGTAAAGTCGCCTTTACCCATAACTTTCTTCGTACAGAATTTTATTGCGTACCTATATATAACACAGTCTATATATGCATATAATTATTTGGTTATAACTTTATATAATTCCTACAAAATTTAATTTGTTTCAATTTTTTTAACTTTATTTTATTTATTTGTTATTTTTATTATTATCATTACTAATATTAATATTTACTTACGAAGTCTATCCGATAAGTAGATTCTTAATAATGATTTTTTGACATTTGGTGAGGGCGCCATTTTGTTCCGCCATATTGGATTTTTACCAAAATGTTACCATCCCATCCCCATAATATGACTCATGTATTTCAGGATCTCGGGACCCAAAAACGCAAAGATCAGCAAAATTTTGGAGGGTGATTTTTTCATGATTACAAAAGTTCCTCTTATGAGGTAGGTAAAAATAATAAAATTTCCATAACACAACTCTTTTAAACATTTGAATATTTTTTTAAAAGCTTGAGGCGTGCCATGTCATCACACTTAAAATAAAACCTCAAGCTAAGAAAATATTAGAATTTTTAAAAATTCTATGTTTATGTAATTTTATTATTTTTTAATTTTTAGTTCAATAATTTATAAATTAAAGCTTCTTTTTAAAAATATTTTTTACAATATATATTTTATTCTAATATTGGCTCGGTCCCATTGTTGTATGGCGTAATTGTTTTTGGGATAAAGGTATAAATTCTTGTTTTAGAATTATGTTTCTGTTTTATTATGCCTTTCTTTTCAAGAAATTCA